>BPLR01007729.1:0-23816 GCA_021605095.1 Caerostris extrusa
TACGCATTGCTGATTGAAAAACTAATGAGTTCAAAACCACTTCGCTATGTTGTTTTTTTAGCTGCGTCAATCTATTATGCGATATTAAATGATAAGATCTTTCCTTAAAAATGTTGAGGGAAATGGTATAAAAATACAGAAGAGTATATTGAGATGAAAAAATCTCAAGATATTGCAATTACTGTATTTTAAAGAAAATAAGCACGTAGGTATTCAACCAGACTATCTTAGATCTTAAATTTAGCATAGCAGTTGAAATAACCTGAGGGTGAATATGAGAGGTATCATACAGCTCCTATTCGAAAATTCATTCCTCTTTCTTGTTTTCTAATGAAACGTAATGTTATAAATGCTTTTTGAACAGAAAAATTAAAAGAGAATGTTTATGACTCTTGTAGCTTTTCCCAAGAGATGCTTTTTACAGTTGAAAATCAAACCAAAACAATACAATAGTTCTCAGTATAGTGCAAATAGCTTTTTGCTACCATTAAACATTTGTAACCATCAAATTAGGCTATCTGTGCTGGATCACAGAGATATTGTAATATATTTTAGCTGTATTTTCTCACCATGTTTTATTGTGTCGTTTGTCGCCTGCATGGGGTCATTTTTGTGTTACACTTTAGGGCTAATTAGACTAGAGACCCACATTTTTAACGTGGGATTCCTGAACCACAAAACAAACATCCACATGCTTAATGAGCTCAAAACCCAAGCATTAAGAACCAAGATTAAACCTGAAAGTAGAGAGAGCTCTGTGCTGCTAAACCAATCTTCTGCTTCAGATTTCTGCTAACCACTCTGGCTTCAGGCTTTTAAACCCAATATTAGAACCGAAGTCTAGGGTACCAAATTGATAGCTACACTGACCCCTCAGTCCGTTTTCTTCTTTACTTTACTACACTTTGAATGAAGTGATGTAGAAATATATGTAAACTTTTCCTCCACAAACATAATGAAATAATCCATCACATAAAATAGTGCTGGTGCTTAGCCTTCTTTTATATTCCTATTTTAGCACAAATGCTTTAATACTGGCAGCACTTCTATCATTACCAAGTTGGCTACACCACGGTAATGATGATGCTTTTTACTTCCAACTCCATTTTGTCAACACAATTTAAAAGAATGCAAAACCGGCACGGTATATGGTAGAGAAGCCCGTATTCTTCTCTCTTTCTTCCTCTGAGCCAAAAGGATGGATATTCAGGCTCACGGATTTGTTTTTCACAGCCCATTCCCGTAAGCGCAGAGCATGTGATCTCTTTGATTGCTACCGTATTCTACTAGAAAAAGGCTAATTAACCCTCAAAAATTCTATCCCATTTTGCGAATACATTTTAAGCATCCTTTCAATAAAAATGATACTTTAATGTTAATTAAATAATGATTATTTAATAAAGTGAAAAACTTCTGCCTAGAAAGATGTTTTAAAAAATAGATTTGAGCTTCGCCGGTCGCTGCACTTGTATACACATATAGATAATCCAAACACATTGATGGGGGCAAAAGCCAAGGCAGTTACGTACGTGTTAAGAGCCACCAATACGCACCACTATGCAATACAAGTGTGTCCCCCAGTGGCATTCAGGAAAAATGGTCGGTAAGCCCTCGAGACTCCTCTCATCCGAGTGAAGTGAGACCGATGCTACTGCTGAGAAACGTTTAATTTACAGCCTCTCACCCGGAGAAGAAATATATTTAGCCTAACCCTGTGTGTTTGATGACTTACACAGACTCATCTGGAGCGGAAGTATATTTCGTGCATGTAGCGCGTGCCTGAGTATTTTTATTTTGGCTTTGAAGTGGAAAACCCCCACGAATGCTTAATTATACGAATTTAAATGTGTTAAATATTGCCTGTAGTTAATTGTGTGTAAGCGTTTATGGTTGTAAAAATAAAGCTGTGTTCTCAAACCTGTGTCTCAAGTCTCATCTCAACCACCCCAATTACAGTCTAGATCTGCACAACCCAAAAACACTACAATTATATATATATATAAAAATAATGGCTTTGATTAAAAAATACATCTAGTTAAATTTTTATAGAATTTTTAAAAATGTAAAAGATAATTTTGGGAGATCCAGTAGGCATTTTCAGAAAAAAATTATTTTCATTTACTTAAACTTATTATTTATTTTCTTTGCTGCTTGTTTTCACGTGATACTTTCAAGAGACAACAGTAAAATTAAAGTAACGAGATATTAAAATTCATTTTGTCATATTATTACAGAATGGGCTTATTAATTATTAATTTCTTTTGCTATTCAATTATTTTGCAGAGCAAATATGTGTAATCTTAAGAGGTGTTCTTCGAAAAAAAATAATTTAATTGTCATATATGCATAGCCATGAGAATAGAATGTAGTTCATTAAAATTTAAATTGCAATAAAGCTCATAATAAACACACCTATTTGATATTTTATTACACAGAAATAAGCTTGAAAAACATATTTAAAACTTAAAAAAAAAGAAAAGATTATTATTTAATTTAATAAACTTCAAAACATTTTTATAGGAAAATAAAAAGAAACCTTTAAAACAACTTTCTGTACGCCTCTCCATCAAAAATGTATATTAAGAAGCTAAAAGAAACATATCTTAACAAAATTTTTTTTTTTCTACATGTGTGATTCTAGAATTTCAACTTTGCAAAAATAAAACAAAAAAGTAAAGTAAGCCATTATGTTATTTTCCGCATATCCTGAAATGAAGTGCCCAACCTGGAAGGAAAATACAATTTCCGGTCTGAGTCGAACATTAGCTTCCACGCTTCAAAAGTGGGAAACTTCGCGTCTGCGGCGTCAAAAATGCAAACAAAGTACATATTTTCAGAAGACTTATTTTCCTTCTCCACCTGCAGTACTTATGTGCTTCTTCCAGGAGACAAAAGAAGGAAATTAAAATATTCACTTTTCTGAATTCAGCGAAAAACGCCCCCTGCGCACAGTAAGTGTTCTTTATGTGTAAAACTTTTAGCTTTGGAATCAAATAGTGTGTATTTAGCTTTGTTTGAACCAAAGTTTCTTCAAAAATTTTATTAGAATCTTTTCAGAAGCATGTTTATTAATAACTTCTACAAATAAACATGCAAAATTATGTGTGTGTGTGTTTGGTTTGTGTTCGTTTATGTATGTTTTTGCTTCGTATTGCAGTTAAAAGTAAATACACACAATATAGGATTTTAAGCTAATGAGTTCAAAAACCACTTCTCGCCATTTGCGTTTTAGTACGCGTCAATCTATTGAAAAGTGATATTAAATGATAAGATCTTAAAAATGCTGAAGGAAATGTATCAAAAACAAAGAATATCTTTGAGATTTTTTTTTTTTTTTTTTTTTTTACAAATCTCAAGATATTACAATTACTGTATTTTAAAGAAAATAAATACGTAGATATTCAACCAGAATTATCTTAGATCTTAAATTTAGCATGAAGTACTTGAAATAACTCGAGCGGTGAATATGAGAGAAGTAAAAACTTCATAGCTAAATTTAACATTCATTCTTTTGGTTTTTAATGAAATGTGCTTATAAAAGTTTTTGAAATATGAAAATTAAAGAGTGTTTATGCCTTTGTTTTTAAAAATGCTTTATAATTGAAATAAATAATACAATAGTTTTTGTAGTGCATAGTCTTGTTAAGATTAAATATTTAAAGTAATCAAATTAGGTTATTTGCAGTATTAGATCATAAGAGATATTGTAATATATTTTGATTGCATTTTCCCGATGTTTTACTATACGTTTCGTTTGTCGCTCCACGGACAGTTTTGTACTCTTTAGGCTAATTAGACAGGGACCTACAGTTTAACGTGGATTCCGAACCACAAACACACATCTATGCCCCTCTATGATTAGAACCTGAAGCCTGTGCTACCAAAGATAAAATCGCAGGATAGTTGGTCACCAGGCCGCTATATTTTAGTATATGTTGAATACAATTGATATAGAAACATATAAGATACTTCTCTATAAATAACAAATAATTAATCATATTAAATTCATAAGTAATTTTGATATACGTATTATTGCTATTTTCCAATGCCTGGCACTTATCGTTACCAAGTTACACCACGCTAAGGATGACGCTGCACTCTTCTCACATTTTGTCATTACAACTTAAAAAGAATGTTCCGGGGGTTCTGGGGGTTCACATCGTCTTCTCTTTTCCTCGAGCCAAAAGGATGTATATTGAGATTTATTGTGCCCATTGACCCATTCCCGCATACGCATATGACTTTTGGATTGCTAGCCGATTTTAATTGAAAAGGGGTTAATTAATCTCAACATTTTATCCCATTTCTGCAGCACAAATAATAATTTGATATTAATTAAATAAAGATTATTTAATAAAGTGAAAAAGTTATCTACAAAGATAGTTTAAAAATAGATTTATTTCTGGTAGCTGTAATTCATATTTTTAAAATATATATATTACCAATGTCACTAACTTGTTATTAAGCAATATTTAAATATATATATAATTCAAACGCGTTGATTTTTAAAAATCCAAGGCAGGTACGTGCTGCTTGCGACTAATACAATTGCAAGAGCGCCCCTATGGCGTTCAGGAGAAATGGTCAATAACCCTTGAGACTCTGAGAGGATATGAGAGGAACCACTGCTGCCATTGAGAAACGTTTAATTTACAGTCTCTAGCCCAGAAAGGAAATATATTTAGTAACCCTGTGTATTTGATGACCTACAGATTCTCACCAGAGAGGAAGTACATTTCGCGCATCCAGCGCGTACTTGGTATTTTTATTTTTGGCTTAGTAGTGGAATTCTTCCTCGAATGTTTAATTATATGTATTTAAATGTGTTAAATATTGCCTGTAGTTAATTGTGTGTAAGTGTTTATGGTTATGTAAATAAAGCTGTATGTTCTCAAACCAACCACCCAGTTACAATCCAGTAGCTGCACAACCCCCAACACTACAATTGGGAAAAAAATAGCTTTTATCTTTATTTTAGTGAATTAAAAATAAGCCTAATTTTACATACATCAGTTAAATTATTTTTTTAATGAATTTTTAAAAATGTAAAGATAATTTTGGAACATCCGGTACACATTTTCAGAAAAACTTATTCATATTTACTTAAATTTATTATTTATTTTCTTTTGTTACATATTTTCGTGTGCTATTTTCAAGAGAAAAGGGATATAAATTAAAATAATAAGATTTTAACTTTCATTTTATCATATTATTACAGAATGTGCTTCATTAATTATTAATTTTTTTTGCTATACAATTATTACAGTAAGACCAAAAATGAGTCACAATCTGAAAATTAATTTTTAATGTAGATAATAATTTCTCCGCAAACTGTGCAAGTATTCTCCAAAAAAAAAAATTTAATAATCAGATATTCATAGCCATGAGAATTGAATGCATTTCACTAAATTTACATTAAAGCTCATAATAAACACATATATTTAGATATTTTTATTCACAAAAATAAACTTAAAAATTTAAGAAGAAAAGAGGATTATTATTTAGTTTAATTTAATAAACTTCTATTTTTTTTTTTTAAGGAAAATTAAAAAGACACCTTTTAAAACAATTTTCTGCATGCCTTTCCATCAAAAATGTATATTAAGAAGCTGAAGAAACATATCTTAACAAAATATTTTTTTTTTTACGCGTATGATTCTTGAATTTCGGCTTTGCAAAAATAAATCAAAAAAGTAAAGTAAGTCTTTCATGTATTTTCCGCATATCCTGAAATGAAGTCCCCAACTTGGTAGGAAAATACAATTTCCGGTCTGAGTCGAACATTAGCTTCCACGCGTCAAAAGTCGGGAAACTTCGCGTCTGCGGCCGTCAAAAATGCAAACAAAGTGCATATTTTCAGGAAGACTTATTTTCCTTCTCCACCTGCAGTATTTATGTGCTTCTTCCAGAATACAAGAGAAGGAAATTAAAATATTCACTTTTCTAAATAAAGAGTCTTATTCTACGAAAATGTCTGCGCACAGTAAGTATTCTTTATATGTAAATTTTTAGCTTTGAAATCAAATAGTGTGCATTTAGCTTTGTTTGTACCAAAGTTTCCTCCAAATTTTTTAAAAATTTTTCAGAAGCATGTTTATTAATGGCTTCAACAAATAAACATTAAAATTATGTATGTGTTTTCGTTTATTTTTGTTTATGTTTTGTATGTTTTGCTTGAATTGCAGTTAAAAGTAAATACACACAATAGTAAGTTGCGGATATTTAAATTTTATGTAAAAAAACACACATAAAAAATTGTTTTGTGTAACTGATGCATTTTGTATAAATATGTGCTTATGTGTGTAAATATTCCAAGTAAGTAAATTTATTTTTGTTTGCGTAGATTTGTTCAACTTTTTGAAATTTTGATTTTAATTTAGATGCAATCTTCCATTTTTAACGTTGTTTTAAGAAAAAAGAGAGAAAATTTAAAGATAAAAGATTCTTAAAAAACATGTAAAAATAATAAAAATATAATAAATAATCGTAAATAATTCAAACAAATGATGTTATAAAAACAACCAATTATAATTCATTATGTGTTTTATCTGCTCTTAATATTATTTTTTTAGAACGATATCCATTCTGAAAAATCTGTTTAAAAAGGCATTAGATAAGCAAAAAAAAAAAAAAAAGCTATTTAATAAGATATTTATAGCCATGAGAATTAAATGTAATTCATTAAATTTTAAATTATACAATGAAGCATAATAAACACATCCATTTAGTTATTTTAATTCACAAAAAAAATAAGCTTGAAAGCATGGATGTTAAAAAGGAAATTATTATTTAGTTTAATTTAGTAAACTTCTATCTTGTTTAATTTAATAGAAATAAAAAGACACATTTTTAAAACAATTTTCTGTATGCCTTTCCATCAAAATGTATATTAAGAGCTGAAGAACATTTTTTTTTAAACGTACGATTCTAGAATTTCAGCTTTGCAAAAATAAAACAAATAAAAGTAAAGTAAGTCTTTATGTATTTTCCGCATATCCTGAAATGAAGTCCCCAACTTGGTAGGAAAATACAATTTCCGGTCTGAGTCGAATATTAGCTTCCACGCGTCAAAAGTCGGGAAACTTCGCGTCTGCGGCCGTCAAAAATGCAAACAAAGTGCATATGTTCAGAGAAAACTTATTTTCTTTTTCCATCTGCAGTATTTATGTGCTTCTTTCAGGAGACAAGAGAAGGAAATTAAAATATTCACTTTTCTGAATAAAGAGTTCGTATTCTGCGTAAACGCCTGGGCACAGTAAGTATTCTTTATGTGCGAAATTTTCAGCTTTGGAATCAAACAATGTGTATTTAGCTTTGTTTGTACCAAAGTTTCTTCTCAAATTTTTTAAAATTTTTTTTTTATTTTTTCAGAAGCATGTTTATTAAACTTCTACAAATAAACATGCAAAATTATGTGTGTGTGTTTTGTTTGTATTTGTTTATGTCTTGTATGTTTTGCTTCATATTGTGGCTAAAAGTAAATACACACAATAGAAAGTTGAGGATATTTACATTTTATGTAAAAAAACGGTACACATTATAAAAAAAATTGTTTTGTATAACTGATGTATTTTTGTATAAATAGGTGCTTTTTGTGTAAATATTTCAAGTAAGTAAATTTATTTTTTTTACATAGTTTTTTCATCTTTTTGATTTTTTTTTCATTTAGATGATAATCTTTTTTTTTTAACGTTGTTTAAATAACGCAGAGATATAATTTAAAAATGAAAATAGATACTTGAGAAACATGTAAAAAATGTAAATAAATGTAAAAATTACGATAAATAATATGATTATATAAAATATATATAGATATAATATAATAAAAAAATGTTATAATAAAAAAAAATGTAAATAAATAGTGTTAAAATGACATTATAATTCCTTATATGTTTTATTTGCTCTTAATATTGTCTTTTTTAGAATAATATCCAATTTGAAAAATTTGTTTAAATGCATTAGATAAACAAAAAGACTGCGTAAAAAAAGTAACTTTATTTGGTTGCCAATAGGTTTTTAGTTTTGGTAAATTTTATTAAGAAAAAATATCTGCGTAGAATTCAGAGTTTGAGGTTTTAAATACTATAAATTTGCTAAATAAAGCAATCGTTCTTATAAATATTATAAAGAATTTTAATATTTATTTCACCTTTAATCTTTTAGCATTTATTTTAGGAACATAATAGTGTTAGTTTGAGAAATAAATTAAAAAACCTTTATTGTAAATTTTCTTCTTATTTTTTTACAATAACTGAACTAATGAAACTAACCTGTTTTTTTAAGGTTTGTGCTATCTGAGTCACAAAAATCTGATAGCAATACAAAATAAAACTTTTATTTAATGAAAAATAAATAAAATAATAATAACAATAACAATTAATCAAACGTCAAGCACCTATAATAAAACTGCTTGAATAAAAAAAAATAATTAAATTTTTTTAGCTATGAGTTTTTTCTAACATGATAGATTCAGAAAAAAAAACTAAACTTCTAAGTGTTGTAAAATTTTTAAATTATGTTGAAATACAAATGCATCCATTTTTATGAGCATACAAATAAATATTTTCATTAATATCATATTAAGATCTTATATAAATTTATTTAAATAAGATAAAGATGAATTTAGCAATTTAAAAAAAAAAGTAAACAAGAAATAATTACAAAAAAAAAAAAAATTCAACTTTAAAAAGCTAGTAAAATCTGAGGATGAATGAGATAAATTCAGAATAATATTTTTAAGACTGCAAATATTTGACATGAGATATTTGAACTTTTTCATCATATTTAAAAAGGCAAGAGAGCCTAGTATTTTAAATTATATATATAAATTTAATCATCTGCAAATTGAATGCAATATTAAATTTCTTTAAAAAAATTTTTAAGGAAATTTTTGTGTGTTTGTTATTACTTGAACAACTACCCAAACTTATCTTTACTAGGAAGAATAAATGAAAAATATTATTAGCAATCTTATTCAAAATAAAACCTTTGATGCAAACTGGATAGAAAAGATAATAAAAAAATAAAAAACTGAAATAGCAATGCTACCTATATTAAAAATTTATGTTTTTTATTAAAACTTTTCGTACAGAGAATTGCAATAAAAAAATCCAAAAATTAAAACAGTTCATGCAGAAAACCTCTTTTCCAACTTTTTTTTTTTTAAAAACTGAGTTAAAGAATTATGAAAATAAAAATTAATACAGCACTCTTGCATTGTGTATCTCACTCAAGAAGAAATCTTTATTAAAAAAAAACTTTTTAAACGAAAAGCTTAATCTTCCAGTGAAACTGCACTATTAACGAAAGCTGAGTATAATTTATTTATTAATTTATTCAAAGCCTTTTGAAGTAGAAAATTTATTAAGTTTTTCTTTATATCATTCTGCTTTAGAACTTAAGGAAAATGAAATGTTTTTTTTTTCTTTTCATTAAAAAAAAAAAAAGCTTTCATATATATTTATATAAACAAGTGCATATTTCTTTCTTTCAGTTATTGTAAAATCTTTTTTTTGTTCGAACTTAAAATGATTTATATAAAAAAAAAAAAATAAGACAGAGAAAATAGGATTTTAAACTAATGAGTTCAAAACCACTTCTCGCCATTTGCTTTTTAGTACGCGTCAATCTATTGAAAAGTGATATTAAATGATAAGATCTTAAAAATGCTGAAGGAAATGTATAAAAAACAAAGAATATATTTGGAGATTTTTTTTTGAAAATCTCAAGATATTACAATTACTGTATTTTAAAGAAAATAAGTACGTAGGTATTCAACCAGAATTATCTTAGATCTTAAATTTAGCATGAAGTACTTGAAATAACTCGAGTGGTGAATATGAGAGAAATAAAAAATATACAGCTAAATTTATAATTCATTCTTTTGTTTTTAATGAAATGTAGTTATAAATGTTTTTTGAAATAGAAAAATTAAAGAATGTTTATACCTTTGTTTTTAGAGATGCTTTATAGGTGAAATAAACAAACAATACAATAGTTTTGTATAGTGTATAGTTTTGTTACCATTAAATATTTAAAGTAATCAAATTAGGTTATTTGTAGTATTAGATCATAAGAGATATTGTCATATATTTTAATGTATTTTCATCATGTTTTTTATTGTTTCGTTTGTCGCTCTACGGTCATTTTTGCACACTTTTGGCTAATTATACAGAGACCTACAGTTTAACGTTGATTCGAACCACAAACAAACATCCATGCTAATGAGTTCAAACCCCAATCATTAAGAACCAAGATTAAACCTGAAGTATACAGGTTTCAGGTTCTAACTAATCCTCTGCTTCAGATTCTAAGCACCACTGGCTGCCAGGTTTTAAACCCAAGATTAGAACCTGAAGTCTGTGGTACCAAATTGATAGCTAATTGGCCCTCAGTCCGCTATATTTTACTATACCTTGAATAGAAGTGATGTAGAAATATATAAAAATCTTCTCCAATAAACATAATAAATAATTCATCATATAAAATGTATAAGTTATAAGTAATTTTATATTCATTTTAATAATGTTTTCCAATACCTGGCACTTATCATTACCAAGTTGCACCACGGTAATGATGATGCTTTACTCTAACCACATTTTGTCAACACAATTTAAAAAGAATGTTTCGGGTACGGTATATGGGGGTTCGCATCTTCTTCTTCTTCTTTCCTCGAGCCAAAAGGATGGATATTCAGGCCTACGGATTTATTGTGCCCATTCCTGCATAAGCATATGACTTTTGGATTGCTTACCGATTCTAATAGAAAAGGCTAATTAACCTCAAAAATTCTATCCCATTTTATGAATACATTTTAAGCATCCCAATAAAAATGATAATTTAATATTAATTAAATAATGATTATTTAATAAAGGGAAAAACTGATCTAGAAAGATGTTTTAAAAAATAGATTTATTACTGGTCACTGTAATTTTTATATATATATAGATAATCCAAACACATTGAAGTAAAAAAAGTCCAAGGCAGGTACGTACGTGTTGCTTAAATGACTAATACGCACTACTACGCAATACAAGTGTGTCCCCAGTGGTCGGTGAGCCAATGTCGGTGAGAAAATGGTCGGTAAGGCTCGAGACTCTCACCCGAGAGGAAGTGAAGTGAGACCGATGCTACTGCTTCAGAAACGTTTAATTTACTGCCTCTCACCCGGAGAAGAAATATATTTAGCCTAACCCTGAGTATTTGATGACTTACAGACCCACCTGGAGAGGAAGTATATTTCGTGCATCTAGCTAATACCTGAGTATTTTTATTTTTGGCTTTGAAGTGGAAACCCCTGAATGCTTAATTATACGTATTTAAATGTGTTAAATATTGCCTGTAGTTAATTGTGTGTAAGCGTTTATGGTTGTGTAAATAAAGCTGTGTGTTCTCAAACCTGTGTCTCAAGTCTCATCTCAACCACCCGAATTACAGTCTAGAGCTGCATAACCCAAAACACTACAATTATATATATATATATAAAAATAATGGCTTTGATAAAAAATACATCTAGTTAAATTTTTATAGAATTTTTAAAAATGTAAAGATAATTTTGGGAGATCCAGTAGGCATTTTCAGAAAAAAATTATTTTCATTTACTTAAACTTATTATTTATTTTCTTTGTTGCTTGTTTTCACGTGATACTTTCAAGAGACAATGGAAGTAAATTAAAGTAACGAGATATTAAAATACATTTTGTCATATTATTACAGAATGGGCTTATTAATTATTAATTTCTTTTTGCTATTCAATTATTTTGCAAGAGCAAATATGTCCTAATCTCAAAAGGTGTTCTTCGAAAAAAAAAATAATTTAATTGTCATATATGCATAGCCATGAGAATTGAATGTAGTTCATTAAAATTTAAATTGCACAATAAAGCTCATAATAAACACATCTATTTAGATATTTTATTACACAGAAATAAGCTTGAAAACATACTTAAAACTTAAAAAGAAAAGATTATTATTTAATTTAATAAACTTCAAACATTTTTATAGGAAAATAAAAAGAAACCTTTTAAAACAATTTTCTGTACGCCTCTCCATCAAAAATGTATGTTAAAAGCTAAATCTTAACTGTGCAAGTATTCTCCAAAAAAAAAAAAAAAAAAATTTAATAATCAGATATTCATAGCCATGAGAATTGAATGCATTTCATTGAAATTTAAATTGTACATTAAAGCTCATAATAAACACATATATTTAGATATTTTTATTCACAAAAATAAACTTAAAAATTTAAGAAGAAAAGAGGATTATTATTTAGTTTAATTTAATAAATTTCTATTTTTTTAAGGAAAATAAAAAGACACCTTTTAAAACAATTTTCTGCATGCCTTTCCATCAAAAATGTATATTAAGAAGCTGAAGAAACATATCTTAACAAAATATTTTTTTTTGGGAGTATGATTCTTGAATTTCAGCTTTGCAAAAATAAATCAAAAAAAAGTAGAGTAAGTCTTTATGTATTTTCCGCATATCCTGAAATGAAGTCCCCAACTTGGTAGGAAAATACAATTTCCGGTCTGAGTCGAGCATTAGCTTCCACGCGTCAAAAGTCGGGAAACTTCCGTCTGCGGCCGTCAAAAATGCAAACAAAGTGCATATTTTCAGAAAGACTTATTTTCCTTCTCCACCTGCAGTATTTATGTGCTTCTTCCAGAATACAAGAGAAGGAAATTAAAATATTCACTTTTAAATAAAGAGTCGTATTCTACGAAAATGTCTGCGCGCAGTAAGCATTCTTTATATGTAAATTTTTTAGCTTTGAAATCAAATAGTGTGCATTTAGCTTTGTTTGTACCAAAGTTTTCCTCCAAAATTTTTAAAATTTTTTCAGAAGCATGTTTATTAATGGCTTCAACAAATAAACATTAAAATTATGTATGTGTTTTTGGTTTATTTTTTTTTATGTTTTGTATGTTTTGCTTCGAATTGCAGTTAAAAGTAAATACAGACAATAGTAAGTTGCGGATATTTAAATTTTATGTAAAAAGATACACATAAAAAATTGTTTTGTGTAACTTATGCATTTTTGTATAAATATGTGCTTTGTGTGTAAATATTCCAAGTAAGTAAATTTATTTTTTGTTTTCGTAGATTTGTTCAACTTTTTGAAATTTTGATTTTAATTTAGATGATAATCTTCCATTTTTAACGTTGTTTTAATAAAAAAAGATGAAAATTTAAAGATAAAAGATTCTTAAAAAACATGTAAAAATAATAAATATAATAAATAACCGTAAATAATTCAAACAAATGATGTTATAAAAACAACCAATTATAATTCATTATGTGTTTTATCTGCTCTTAACATTACCCTTTATTAGAACGATATCCATTCTGAAAATCTGTTTAAAAGGCATTAGATAAGCAAAAAAAAAAAAGCTATATAATAAGATATTTATAGCCATGAGAATTAAATGTAATTCATTAAAATTTAAATTATACAATGAAGCATAATAAACACATCCATTTAGTTATTTTAATTCACAAAAAATAAACTTGAAAGCTTGGATGTTAAAAAGAAAAGAAGATTATTGTTTAGTTTAATTTAATAAACTTCGATCTTGTTTAATTTAATAAAAAGTAAAAAAGCACATGCCTTTTCAAAATGTATATTAAGTAGCTGAAGAACATTTTTTTTTTATACGTGTACGATTCTAGAATTTCAGATTTGCAAAAATAAAACAAATAAAAGTAAAGTAAGTCTTTATGTATTTTCCGCATATCGTGAAATGAAGTCCCCAACTTGGTAGGAAAATACAATTTCCGGTCTGAGTCGAACATTAGCTTCCACGCGTCAAAAGTCGGGAAACTTCGCGTCTGTGGCCGTCAAAAATGCAAACAAAGTGCATATGTTCAGAGAAAAACTTATTTTTTTTTTCCATCTGCAGTATTTATGTGCTTCTTTCAGGAGACAAGAGAAGGAAATTAAAATATTCACTTTTCTGAATAAAGAGTTCGTATTCTGCGAAAAACGCCTGGGCACAGTAAGTATTCTTTATTTTTAGTTTTGAAATCAAAGAGTGTGTATTTAGCTTTGTTTGTACCAAAGTTTCTTGAAAAATTTTATTAAAATATTTTCAGAAGCATGTTTATTAATAACTTCTACAAATAAACATGCAAAATTATGTGTGTGTGTTTGGTTTGTGTTTGTTTATGTCTTGTATGTTTTGCTTCATATTGTGGCTAAAAGGGAATACACACAATAGAAAGTTGCGGATATTTACATTTTATGTAAAAACGGTACACATTATAAAAAAAAAATTGTTTTGTATAAATGATGTATTTTTGTATAAATAGGTGCTTTTGTGTAAATATTTCAAGTAAGTAAATTTATTTTTTTACATAATTTTCATCTTTTGAATTTTTTTTTTTTCATTTAGATGATAATCTTCTTTTTTAACGTTGTTTAAATAACGCAGAGATATAATTTAAAAAAGAAAATAGATACTTGAGAAACATGTAAAAATGTAAATAAATGTAAAAATTACGATAAATAATATGATTATATAAAATATATATCGATATAATATAATAAAAAATGTAAATAAATAGTGTTAAAATCACATTATAATTCCTTATACAATGTCTTATTTGCTCTTAATATTGCCTTTTAGAATAATATCAAATTTGAAAAATTTGTTTAAAATGCATTAGATAAACCAAAAAGACTGCGTAAAAAAGTAACTTTAAAGAATTTATTTGGTTGCCAATAGGAATTTTTAATTTTGTTAAATTTATTAAGATAAAAAAAAAATATCTGCTTAGAATTCAGAGTTTGAGGTTTTAAATACTATACATTTGCTAAATAAAGCTATCGTTCTTATAATTATTATAAAGAATTTAAATATTTATTTCCCCATTAATCTTTTAGCATTTATTTTAGGAACATAAAAGTTTGAAAAAAAATTAAAAACCTTTACTGTAAATTTTTTTACCTTATTTTTATTCTTTAACTTAACTAATGACACTAACCTTTTTTTTGTACGGTTTGTGCCAGCTTGTGTCACAAAAATCTGATTTCAATACAAAATAAAATTTTTATTTAATGAAAAATTAATAAAATAATAATAACAATAACAATTAATCAAACGTCAAGCACCAATAATAAAACTACTTGATTTAAAAAGAAAATTTTTTTTTTTTAGCTAAGAATTTTTTAAACATAATAAATTCAGAGAAAAAAAAAACTAAACTTCTAAGTGTTCAAATATTAAAATTACGCTGAAGCATAAATGCATCCATTTTTATGTACATACAAATAAATATTTTCATTAATAATATCATATTAATCTGAAATTCTACAAAAACGACAATTTATTTAAAAAGATAAAGATGAATTTAGCAATTTAAGAAAGTAAGTAAAAACAAGAAATTAAAAAAATTTCTACTTCAGAAAGCTATTCAAATCTGAGGATGAATGACATAAATTCAGAAGTAATATTCTTTTTAAAACTGCAAAGGTTTGACATGAGATATTTGAACTTTTTCATCATATTTAAAAAAAAAAAACTAAAAAGAGTGCAGTATTTTAAATTATATATATAAATTTAATCATCAATTCAACGCAAATATTTGACATGAATATTAAAATTCTTAACAAAAATTGTGAAGAAATTTTTGTGTGTTTGTTATTACAAAAATTTTGAACAACTACCCAAAGTTTTCTTTACTAGGAAGAATAAATGAAAAATATTATTAGCAATCTTATTCAAAATAAAACCTTTGATGTAAACTAGATAGAAAAGATAAAAAAAAAAAAAAAAAAAAAAAAAAAAAAAAAAAAATTTAATAGCAATGCTACCCATATTAAAAATTTATGTTTTTTATTAAAATTTTCGTAGAGAATTGCAATAAAAAATCCAAAAATTAAAACAGTTCATGCAGAAAACCTCTTTCCAACTTTTTTTTTATTTACTAAGTTAAAGAATTATGAAAATAAAAATTAATACAGCACTCTTGCATTGTGTATCTCACTCAAGAAGAAATCTTTATTAAAAATTTTTTTTTTTTTAAAACGAAAATCTTAATTTTCCAATGAAATTGCACTATTAACGAAAGCTGTGTATAATTTATTTATTAATTTATTCAAAGCCATTTGAAGTAGAAAATTTATTAAGTTTTTCTTTATATCATTCTGCTTAGAAACTTAAGGTTAAATGAAATGTTTTTTTTTTTCTTTTCATTAAAAAAAAAAAAAAACCTTTCATATATATTTATATAAACAAGTGCATATTTCTTTCTTTCAGTTATTGTAAAATCTTTTTTTTTATTGTTACTTAAAAATTATTTATAAAAAAAAAAAAAAGAGAAAATAGGATTTTAAACTAATGAGTTCAAATACCACTTCTCGCCTTTTGCTTTTTAATACGCGTCAATCTATTGAAAAGTGATTAAATGATAAGATCTTAAAAATACTGAAGGAAATGTATAAAAAACAAAGAATATCTTCTCAGATTTTTTTATAAATCTCAAGATATTACAATTACTGTATTTTAAAGAAAATAAGTACGTAGGTATGCTACCAGAATTATCTTAGATCTTAAATTTAGCATGAAGTACTTGAAATAACTCGAGTGGTGAATATGAGAGAAATAAAAACTACATAGCTAAATTTATCATTCATTCTTTTGGTTTTAATGAAATGTACTTATAAATGTTTTTTGAAATAAGAAAAATTAAGGAATATTTATGCCTTTCTTCCTGGAGTTTCTTTGTTTCTTTATCGTTGAAATAAATAATACAATAGTTTTGTATAGTGCATAGTTTCATTACCATTAAATATTTAAAGTAATCAAATTATTCTCTTATTAGATCATAAGAGATATTGTAATATATTTTTAATGCATTTTCGAGATGTTTTATTATACGTTTCGTTCGTCGCTTTACGATCAGTTTTACACACTTTTGATTAATTACACCGTTACCTACAGTTTAGCGTGGATTCCGAACTACAAACAAACATCCATGCCACCGCCAAGATTAGAACCTGAAGCCTATGGCACCAAACGCCAGATCTCTAGCTAATTGGCCATCAGGCTGCAATATTTTACTATACCTTGAATAGAAGTGATGTAGAAATATAAGAAACTTCTCCAATAAATACAACAAATAATTCATCATATAAAATGTATAAGTAATTTTTATATTCATGTTATTATTATTTTCCAATACCTGGCACTCTTTGTTACCAAGGTGTACCACGGTAAGGATGATGCTATACTCAACTCATATTATAATTCAGAAACAAACAGAAAAAAACCCAATTATAATTCATTATATAATTTATATTCTCTTAATAATGCCTTTTAGAATGATATCAAATCTGAAAATCGGTCTAAAATGCATTAGTTACAGAAGACTGCTTAAATAAAAATTAACATAAAGAATTTATTTGGTTGCCAATAGTGGCTTGTTTAAACATTTTTATTCAATGATTATTAGGATGGCAATACAAAATAAAACTTTTATTTAAGGAAAAAGTAAGAAAAAATTAATAAAATAATAATAACAATAACAATTAATAAAACGTCAACACAAAGAATAAAATTGCTTGAATAAAAAAAAATATTAAAATTTTTTAAATAAGAATTTTTAAACATAATAAATTCAGAGAAAAACAAACTAAACTTCTAGGTGTGGAAATATTTAAATAATGCTGAAACATACATGCATCCATTTTTATGTACATACAAATAAATATTTTCGTTAATAATATCATATTAATCTGAAATTCTATGAAACTACAATTTATTTAAATAAGATAAAGATGAATTTAACAATTTAAAAAAGAAAGCAAACAAGAAATAATTTAAAAAAATTTCTACCTTAAAAAAGCTAATAAAATCTGAGGATGAATGAGATAAAGTCAGAATAATATTCTTTAAGGCTGCAAATATTTGACATGAGATATTTGAATTTCTTCATCATATTTAAAAAGGCAAGAGAGCGTAGAATTTTAAATTATATATATAAATTTAATCATTAACAAATTGAATGCAATATTAAATTTCTTTACAAAAAAAAATCTGAAGAAATTCTTGTGTGTTTGTTATTACTTGCACAACTACCCAAAGTTATATTTATTGGAAAGAATAAATAAAAATATTATTAACAATCTTATTCAAAATAAAGCCTTTGATGTAAACTGGATAGAAAAAAAAAAAAAATTGAAATGGCAATGCTACCTATATTAAAAATTTATATTTTTTTATTAAAACTTTTCTTACAGAGAAATGCATAAAAAAATCCAAAAATTAAAACAGTTCATGCAGAAAACCTCTTTCCAACTTTTTTTTTTTTTAAAAACTGAGTTAAAGAATTATGAAAATAAAATTAATACAGCGCTCTTGCATTGTGTATCTCACTCAGAAGAAATCTTTATTAAAAAAAAAAAAAACTTTTAATGAAAGCTTAATCTTCCAGTGAAACTGCACTATTAACGAAAGCTGAGTATAATTTATTTATTAATTTATTCAAAGCCTTTTGAAGTACAAAATTTATTAAGTTCTTCTTTATATCATTCTACGTTAGGAACTTAAGGAAAATGAAAACTTTTTTTTTTTCTTTTCATTAAAAAAAAAACCCTTCATATATATCTATATAAACAAGTGCATATTTCTTTCTTTCAGTTATTGTAAAATCTTTTTTTTTTTTGTTTGGAACTTAAAAAATGATTTATATAAAAAAAAAAATAAGACAGAGAAAATAGGATTTTTAAACTAATGAGTTCAAAAACCACTTCTCGCCATTTGCTTTTTAGTACGCGTTAATCTATTGAAAAGTGATATTAAATGATAAGATCTTAAAATTGCTGAAGGAAATGCATAAAAAACAAAGAATATCTTTGGAGATTTTTTTTTTGCAAATCTCAAGATATTACAATTACTGTATTTTAAAGAAAATAAGTACGCAGGTATTCAACCAAAATTATCCTAGATCTTAAATTTAGCATGAAGTACTTGAAATAACTCTGAGTGGGGAATATGAGAGAAATAAAAAATATACAGCTAAATTTACCATTCATTCTTTTGGTTTTTAATGAAATGTATTTATAAATGTTTTTGAAATAGGTGAAATTAAAGAATGTTAATGCCTTTCTTTTTTAAAGATGCTTTATAGTGGAAATAAATAATGCAATAGTTTTGTATGGTGCTTAGTTTTGTAACCATTAACTATTTAAAAGTAATCAAATTAGGTTATTTGCAGTATTAGATCATAAAAAATATCTTATTTCATTTTCACGATGCTTTACTATATGTTTCGTTTGACGCACTACGGTCAGTTTTGCACACTTAAGGCTATTAGAACGGAACTTACAGTTTAACTTGGATTCAGAATCACTAACAAACATCCTTGACACCCTCACGATTGAAACCTGAAATCTATGGTATCAATCATCAGATTACCAGCTAATTTGCCATCAGGCCGCGATATTTTACTATTCGTTTTTGTTTACCGCTCTATGGTTATTTTTGCACACTTTAGGCTAATTAGACCATGACCTAGAGTTTAACGTGGATTCGAACCACAAACAAATATCCATTCCACCCCCAGGATTAGAACCTGAAGACTGTGATAACAACGGCCAGATCATTAACTAATTGGCCATCAGACTACGATATTTTTACTATACGTTGATAGAAGTGATGTAGAGATATAAGATTCTTTTTCAAAAAACATAACCAATAATTCATTATATAAAACGTAAGAGTCGCTCTACGATCTACGATAATTTTTGCACACTTTTGGGCAATTAGAACCCAGGACCTACAGTTTAACGTAGATTGAGAACCACAAACAAACATTCATGCCACCCGCAGGATTAGAACCTGAAGCATGTGTGGCACCAAAGGTCAGATCGCTAGTTAATTAATTGGCCATCAGATTACGATATTTTACTATACGTTGAATAGAAATGATGTAGAGAGATATTTACATACTTCTTCAATAAAGATAACAAATAATTAATCATATAAAATATATGTGTTATAAGTAATTATGGTATTCATGTTATTAATGTTTTTCCAATGCCTGACACTTATCGTTACCAAGGCGCACCACGGTGAGGGTGATGCTTTACTCCACCCATTTTGTCAACACAATTTAAAACGAATATTATAGATATGGTATCAGGACTTCCAATCTTCTTCCCTTTCCTAGATACAAAAGAATGAACATTCAGGCCTAAGGTTTATTGTGCCCATTCCTGGCATACATATAAGTTTTGGATTGCATGCCGATTTTAATACAAGAAATTTAATTAGCCTCAAAATTCTTTCTCATTTTCATTACAAATTATAATTTGATATTCATTAAATAATGATTATTTAATAAAGTAAAAAAAGTTATCTAGAAAGAAGCTTTTACAAATAGATTTTATTAACATTGTGTAACTGTGCATCCTCCTCCTTCTGTGCTTCCCTTCCACTGCAAGAGCGCCTCCTTTTTGGCGTTCAGGAGGAAATGGCCAGTTTGGCCTCGATACTTTTTACCCGAGAGGAACATGTGCTGCCTCTGAGAAAGTTTAGTACAGCGTAATCCGCTTCTGTTAAGAAACGTTCAGTTTGTAATCTCATCCTGGAGGAAATATATTTAACACAACCCCTGTGCAAGGTTTGCCCTACAGACTCTCACCTGGAAAAGAATTTATTTCGAGCGTATAATTATTACAGTAAGACCAAAAACGTGTCACAAAACCGAAATTTTAATTTTAATGCATTATAATTTCTCCGCAACTGTCAAGTATTTTCAAAGAAATAATGTAATAGTCAGATATTCATAACCATGAGAATTGAATGCACTTCATTAAAATTTAAATTATACAATAAAGCATAATAAACAGACCTATTTAGATATTTTTAATGCACAAAAATAAGCTTATAAACATACTTAAAAAGAAAATAATCTTATTATTTAGTTAAAATTAATAAACTTCTTTCTTTCTTTTTGAAGGAAAATAAAAAGACGCTCTTTAAAACAATTTTCTGTACGCCTTTCTATCAAAAATGTATATTAAGAAGTTGAAGAAACATATCTTAACAAAATATATTTTTACGCACATGATTCTAGAATTTCAGCTTAGCACAAATAGAATAAAAGCAAAGTAACTCTTTATGTATTTTCCGCATATTCTTAAATGAAGTCCCCAACTTGGTAGGAAAACAATTTCCGGTCTGAGTCGAACATCAGCTTCCACGCGCAAAAGTCAGGGAAATTTCGCGTCTGCGGCGCGTCAAAAATGCAAACAAAGTACTTATTTTCAGAAAGACTTATTTTCCTTCTCCACCTGCAATATTTATGTGTGCTTCTTCCAGGAGACAAGAGAAGGAAATTAAAATATTCAGGTTTTCTGAATAAAAAGAGTCATTCTGCGAAATGTTGCTGTACACTGTAAATATTCTTTTATATGTGTAAATTTTTAGCTTTGGAATCAAATAGTGTGTATTTATCTTTGTTGCACCAAAGTTTCCTTCCCAAATTTTTTAAAAATCTTTCAAACATGTTTATTAATGACTACAAATAAACATACAAAATTATGTGTGTGTTTTTCTTTGTGTTCGTTTATGTCTTGTATGTTTTGCTTCGTATTGTGGTTAAGTAAACACACAATAGTAAGTTGCGATATTTTAAAAGTTTTATGTAAAAACAGTAAAACATATAAAAAATTTGTTTTGTGTAACTGATGAATTTGTTTTTAAATAGATATTGGCTTTTGTATTATGAAATATTTCCAACTAAAATGGGAAATTTATTTTTTACATAGTTTTTCAGATTTTTGAAGTTTTGTATTTATTAAGATGATAATCTTCTTTTTTTTTTTTGCGTTGTTTCAATAAAGAGAACTTCAAGATAAAAGTCTTGAAAAACATGTAAAAATAATAAGATTATAATAAATAATCGTAAATAAATCAAATAAATGATGTTATAAAAACAACCAAATATTATTCATTGTATTTTTATCTGCTCTTAATATTATCTTTTTTAGAATGATATCCAATCTGAAAAAGCTGTTTAAATGCATTAGGTAAGCTAAAAAACCAAATTTAATAAGATATTCATAGGCATGAGAATTGAATGAAAAATTAAAATTATACAATAAAGCAGAATAAACACTTCTATTTAGATATTTTAATACGTAAAAATAAGTTTGAAAACGTGAATGTTAAAAAGAAGAGAAGATCATTATTTAGTTTAATTTAATAAACTTCTATCTTGTTTTTTAAAATAAAATACATCTTTTAAAACAATTTTCAGTACGACTTTCCATCAAAAATGTATATTAAGAACTTGAAGAAACATATCTTAACAAAATAATTTTACGCGTAAAGATACTAGAATTTCAGCATTGCAAAAAATAAAAACAAAAAAGTAAAAGTAAGTCTTTACGCATTTTCCGCATATCCTGAAATGAAGTCCCCAACTTAGTAGGAAATATAATTTTTCCGGTCCGGAGTCGAACATTAGCTTCCACGTCAAAAAGTCAGGGAAACTTCGCGTCTGCGGCCATTCAAAAATGCAAACAAAGTGCATATTTTCAGAAAACTTATTCTCCTTCTCCACCCGCAGTATTTATATGCTTCTTCAGGGAGACAAGAGAAGGAAATTAAAATATTCACTTTTTCTGAATAAAGAGTAGTATTCTGCGAAAACGCACAAGTATTCTTTATGCGTAAAATTTTTAGCTTTGAAATCAAATAGTGTGTATTTAGCTTTGTTTGTACCAAAGTTTTTTCCCAAATTTTAAAATATCTTTTCAGAAGCATGTTTATTAATTTTACAAACAAACATGCAAAATTATGTGTGTGTGTTTTGTTTGTGTTTGTATATGTCTTGTATGTTTTGCTTCATGTGCAGTTAAAAAGTAAATACACACAAAAGTAAGTTGTGAATATTTAAATTTTTATAGTGCTAAGTTTTTTTTTTTTAGATGATTATCTCCTTTTTAGCATTGTTTTAATAAAAGAAGATATATAATTTTAAAAATGAAATAAATTCTTGAGAAAACATGTAAAAAAATAATAAATGTTAACCCCCACCCTCTCGTAAAAATGTAAATAAGTAATGTAAAAAATTTGGAACAACAAATTATAATTTCTCTGTGTTTTATTTGCTCTTAATACTACCTTTTAAATTGATATACAATATTACCCTGGCTGAGTGGCTAGTGCTCTGGCACCCAGTAAAAATATCGGGTCCGAGTCCGGATGGGCCATGGATGTTTGTAGTGGTTCAGAATCCGCTTTAAACCGTAAGTCCGTTCCTAATAGGATCGTAGAGCCTTGTGGGGTAGAGCCCTAGGCCCTTGTAGCATATCTTCAAACTACACGTGCCGCCTGGGTAGTGCTAAATGTGTAATACAGTGCAGTCCTTGCTTATGGAATAGCAAGTCTGCCTAGTTTAGGTTTGAGTTACTGTCGCAACTTCTTCAAAAATATAATTTAATAAGTTTGGAAATAATTAGTAAGTTGAATATAATTAATTTGAAAAAATAAATTTAAAACTATTACTGTAAATTTTATATCTTATTTTTTAATAACTTGACTAATGACGCTAAGCAGTTTTTTAAAAAAGTTAGTGTCACAAAGACAAGCGCCACTGGTGACACAAAAATCTGATGGCAATACGAAATAAAACTTTTATTTAATGAAAAATTAAAAAAAATAATAAAATAATTATAAAAATAATAATTGATAAAACATCTAGCACTGATAATCAAGTGACTTTAATAACAAAAAAAAAAACGAAATTTTTTAGCTACGAATTTTTTCCAACATAATGAAATTCAGAGACTTAACTAAGTATTG
>BPLR01007730.1:0-116951 GCA_021605095.1 Caerostris extrusa
TAGATCTGCAAGTTTCTTCCACACTGGATAACAGCACTGTAATGACAGACTGGGATCACCCGCCACTGGCTTGTGGCTGGTCAAAAGAGGCTCACCTTGCCTCTACAGTGAAATGCAAGGTTCCACTCAGGTCACTAAGAAGATTTACATCTAAAATTTTGCACAGCATCTTTCGCTTCCATCATCTGAACTACGATACCCATCGAAAAGAATATGATGCATCTGTCACCAGCGACAGCTCATGTGGGGATAAGCAACTCAGAATTATTGTGTTCACCTCTGATCCACTGCTTCGACAGAGGAACGCCGGGATTTGATCATTATACTGAGGATATTCCCATAACCATCATTTCATCTCACTATTACAGGTCAGTAACAGAACGAAACCACATTGTTGTGGCAAAGCGAGACACATGTTGCTCCTTCCCACCTGGATCTGGCCTTCTTGTGATCATCAGGTTACGGAGTTTGGGAGAGCGCCACTTCCAGCGCACTTTGGCGCTTCAATACAAAGAACATCCTCATTTGAAAAGAAGCAATACGGCGAAATTCGCGTCGATATTATCATTACATATCTACGAAGATTCAGTTGCTGAGACAGGTTGCTGCGTCATACCACGCAGACATCATTGAGTTTTTACCCCCTCTGGTTGTGAATGTCTGCACCTCTGCTTGACCAGATTTGACTCCGAGATCTCTCAACATTGTGGAAGAGTATGTATTCTCCTTGGGTTCTTCTGAGTTTATTTTTGTCAAAGAGGTGACTATAATAAAAGAAACAGAACTGACTTGATCACTTTCACCTTCAATATCCTTACACTTTATGTCTCACTACGGCGCTTATCAGACGATATTCATTGTTGAAAATACCGCCACTGGAAGGACAAAGCTTGGATATAGAGGCATGATCGCCAAACGCCACATGCTCAGATCATGTCGATATGCAGATTTAAAAGAACTGCCAGCAACAGAAAATATACAGCTGTTAACTTCACTTATCAGTGCAGAATGTCACTGAGTTCGATTATTGACCAGCCACACTGGTCAGACGGTGGCACAGCACGCTGTGGCATACACCCTGTCAGTGTAATGAAGGTCAGCAAGCCAGATAGTTCTGGATATGTCTGACTTCTCTGAATGCATGAGCCTGCTCAAATAGCCTGCAAACATTATGAATACTGAAAGCTTCAGTGAAGGTTCATTATAATGCTTATATTTGCTGAAAAATTTCGTATATTACAGATCCATTTAGTACTAGATATAAAACAGAATGATGATTATAAAGATAGCCAACACACCAATTAATATCGCAGTAGTTTATCAGCTGCGATTCGCATCATACCAGGAATGATAAATGATGATCTTGTGCCGCTTAAATTTCGCTGTTACATCCAGCACCCTGCTTGCAGCCAGAAAAGACGTTGCGAAATGGATACACTGTCAATAATATCGTTGATCAGCACTGGTAAATAGCAAACAAAGCGCAGCGACAACGTTGATCGAGAGGGTTGCCCTGGCCAGATTGGGACTCAGGCTACTTGATGATATACACGATACTTCTTACGCTGAGGCACGAGGAGATCTCAAGCTAACAGGGCGCCTCACGCCAGTGCCCATAGCCACCTAATAGGCAAAGAGCCGGGGCCATTATAGGTGAAGAGGATTCTGCATGTATTATATGCATTCGATAGCTAGTTCGGCAAAACCGTAGTTCCAAATTGGTGACTACAGTCACAGATACTGGGGTGGATGAACCAATCCCGAAACTTCTGGCACCGTGCTATTTCATCAAATACACCAGCTGGCAACTTCCACCAGTAGATGTCTCATCATTGTTGCGCCAGCGAAGCGAGTTAGACTATATGGCCCTTAACCAGTTACCATATTAGTTATGTACCTACGCTCGACAGGTTAGCGCATATATTTTCTTTTCCTCTGAGCACATTATTATTTATGATGATGTTATTACTCTAGTGTGGAATTAATAAGGTCTTTTTCCTCACGCTTTTGGCATTTAGCAGTGTGAAAATACATATAATGTCTGCCCTGGCCTTATGATGCTTGGGGCAGCTGAAGACATGATCCTCATTTGTTGAAAGACTGTTTCTTGCAATGGAATTCTGGGAGATTGTATGAGACAAAGACAGGCCGGCTCATGTTTTATCAGCGGACATCTGCGCTATTTGAACAGTTTGAAAATTCAGTAATAGGAAGACAGAATTTTTATTATTTTTGCAGATTTTTATCACACTCATTTTGATATAATTTTAGGTAAGAACACTGCAAAAGGAAATGTGCTGTGGGGACACTTCTTGAAAGAAATACTGTGAAGTAGATCGTGATTGGGTAAAATGGGTACAGGGGTTTTCTGTATACTGTTTCAGAAACGATTGTGTACATCAAATATACAGTTTACATATTATATGTTACATACATATATATATATATATATATATATAAAGGCTTCGATACATCATTAGTCCTCATGTGGCAGAAGTTTAAAGTTCATTCTTTCTGAAATGAAGGGATTTCATGAACCAGAAATATATAGCTTAGGCCTCAATCCAATTTTTAAAATGAATTAACAGAGCCTGTTGTAATGACTTCATGAACATTAGGTCTTGTTTCTAGAGTGATAATGAGATGGGCTCTGTGCTGGACAGCAACCAGCTTATCACCGACTCATGACAAGGTGTAGTGAGACAGAGCTGTCAGACACTGAGGCTGTGGTAACAGTTGCTATTGTGGCCCTGCTTTTCTTTTAGATACTGAAATAAAATCTCGAGATGCCGAAATCCGCTTCCGTCGAATACTCTAGCCTTCCTCGAACATATGACACCAGGGAAGAAGTTCACAGATCTCGCCAAGATTGACTGTCATTACTCATACATAGATGCAGCAAAGCCACTATAAATGAAAACAAGTTAACACCACTTTTAGCCTGACATTGCCAATTAAATCTTACTCTTAGCTGCTGATTCCGTCTTTTATGATATAAAAATAATGTTATAAAATCTAAGCGTGGGTCATTTACAAGCTTTTTGAGGGTCATTGTTTCATTTTCAACATGTAATAAGTAGATCGCCGACGATGGTATATTCTAATTTATTATTTTTCAATTGTAAAATACGATAATTTAAATTAATACCTGCACTTCATGAATGCATATAACACAAAACTTTATCAAAATGATAATCAATTTATTTATAAGCAAAATTTACCCGCAACTCGTTGAATTTTGTTATGTTTGTTGTATATCACAGTTTTACATATTTATTTTTCTTTTTCACCGAAAAAGCATAGAAAATTCATTCAAATTAGAGATCACAAAAATTAATGACCATAAAAAATAAAAAAATAAACACGAAAGCTTGGAGCACATTATTGCTAGGAAAAAAATAATCTTCACTTATGTTTTTTTTTTGCTTTTTTTTACTTTGATCCAAAATTATTTCTCAGTTGGTTAAATTCTGTTCAAAATACCATTGAAATAAGCAGCCATCTCATGCTTGTAACTTTGTGAATTCTTTTTTTCTTCTTTTTTGTTCCTTAACGTCTCCGCGATAGACGTAGATTCAACGGTGCCATTTATTTGAAAACGAAATAAAATTAAGATGATAATTTATGAGCCTGTGCATTAGTCTCCTTATATTTTTATCAAATGAGTCAAGCCCTCAGATTATGGATTTAATCTACAATTCCCGTATAGAGACAGAATTTTTAGTTAAAAACTACTATGTTTATTATGTTAAAACTACTACTTTTGAAGAAAGATACCTTTTTTTTTTGAAACATCGAACTCTTCAGCAGGATGTTCCAGACATATTTAATACTTTTGTAGATTTATTAACTCTAACATTCAAAATTTGAGTTCATTTGTTTCTGTTTTTAATACGTTGGAGGCTAATGCATAAGATATTTAAACTCATAGATTCTATTCGAATTCAAATAAATGGCACCGTTGAATCTACGTCTATCGCGGAGACGTTAAAAGACAAAAAGAAGAAAAAAAAAGAATTCACAAAGGTTACGAAGCACTGAATGGAGGATGGCTGCTTATTTCAATGGTATTTTGAACAAATTTAACCAACTGAGAAATAATTTTGGATCAAAGTAAAAAAAAACAAAAAAAAAAAAAACATATGCATTGAAAACAATAGATTATTTTTCCTAGCAATAATGTGCTCAAGCTTTCGTGTTTATTTTTATGTTTAGAGTTGTATTATTCTATTTTTATGGTCATTAATTTTTGTGATCTCTGGTGAATGGAATTTTCTATGCTTTTCGGTGAAAAAAGAAAAATAAATATCATAAGCTGTGATATACAACAACATAACAAAATTCAACGGGATTTGCGAATAAAATTTTGCTATAAATAAAAATTGATTATCATTTTATTAAAGAGTTTTATTAATTTTATATGCATTCATGAAGTGCAAATTATTAATTTAAATTATCGTATTTTACAATTAAGAAATAATAGAGTAGAATATACACCATCGATGGCAAATCTATGACCCATGTGGCTGACAATGACCCTCAAAAGCTTATTAAATGACCCACGCTTAGATTTTATAAGCATTTTTTATATCATAAAAGACGGAATCGGCAACTAAAAATTACAGATTAATTAACTAATGTCAATTTACAAAAAGTGGTGTTATACCTAACTGACTTTTACTGCATTTACTTATAGATGCTTTTACTGCATCTATGTATGAGTAATGACAGTCAGTGATAGACTTTGGCTTGGGGATTCTGTCTGGCCATCAAGGGAACTCTTTCCACCGTTGTGTTGTGCGATGGCGATTACTATAGAAACATATGTTCGGGGAGATTCATTTAGAGTAGGAGGTATTCGACGGAAATTTTGGATTTTATTTGGCGTCAGTTTTTGGATAAAAACCCCAGTTACATTGGATTTTTTTTCGGATTTGACAACACTTACAATCGAACTTATCTAAAAAAAAATTTCAACAAGCGGACAATAGCTAACTGATTTGCTATCGTTTCACTACACCCGTGTATAAGAGTCATGTCAGTCAGTGATAAACTTGACGAGGATTATGTCTGGTCGTTTCACTGCACCTTTGTGAAGGAGTCATGACAGTCAGTGATAAACTGGTTCTGCCTGTCCAGCAGGAGAGCTTTTCCCGTCGTTGTCTTTGTGCGATGTAAATCACTCTAGAAACAAGATATGTTCATGGAGATTCATTTTGAGTAAGAGGTATCTAACGGATGTTTCGGCTTTATTCTATTATTGGCATTTCAAAATTAGTTCATTTTAAAATTAGTTAAATTTCGCTATATATTTATTCTTTCTGGTTCCTTAAATCTAATTATTTTAGGGTACGTCTTTTTCATTTCAAGAAAGAATAGACTTTAAAATCCCAAACTTCTCTCACATGAAACTGTGGTATGGAGCACCAATCAGTCCGCCATCAGGCCTTTTATATATATATATATATATATATATATATATATATATATATATATATATTATTAAACTTTGTATATTTGATGTACATTTTTCTTTTGGTCGTTAAAATATTACAAAACAGTGAATTTAATACAGAAAAAGAAAGCTCACTTAATGACCCCTGTACACATTTTGCTAATCTACGATCATAAATATTATTTAATAAATTTCTTTCAAATTTTGCCCTATTTCATACAGTGATACTTACAAAATTATCTAAAATGGTGTAATAAAATCTTTTAAATAATAATAAAAAAAATTCTATAAAATCTTTTTTTTTTTTTAATAACTTTTGATTACTGTTTTCAAACTGTTCAAATTATTGGATGTACGTTTAATGTGCGCAGATAATTCCGCTGAATAAAAACATGAGCCATTACATCTTGTCTGTAATCTATTCGAATTTATTCCATTGCAAGGAAACAGTCTTTCAATAAATGAGATCCCGAGAAAGTGCAAATGAAGCGGATAAACACAGAAAGCGAGCCTCGCGATTTGCTAAACACGCCAATCGATCGCCAAGGCTCCAGGGCAGACAATTTCCAGACGCATCCCCATCGTTTACATACGCGCTGCCTGTCTTGTGATATTTTCCTCACTGTATCCATGTAAGGAGATTGTATCTCGGATTTCATTAAATGCTAAAAGAACTTTTTGATGAGAGAGAGCGAAAAAAAAAAGAACCTGGAACCTTGTAAAAAATATTAATTCCACACTTGTTATTAGAATACATTAATAGCAATCACACATCATGCATATAATATGAAAATCTCTGCTCAAGGTAAAGGAAAAGAAATTGTCATAATATGCACTAGTAGATCTTTCTGTATTGTCGGGCAGTCAAGATTACATAAGCAAAATATGAGTGTTTAATAACTGGTTAAGGATACCATACTATAGATCTAACTCATCTTTTTTCCTCTTCACTGGCGCAACAACCAATGGTGAGCCAAGACTGCCTATCTACTGCAGACGGGGTAGAGTTGCCAGCACAACTCCCAAAACTATACAATTGTATTTGTCTTTGGGGCCTGAATAACCAGTGCCTAGCGCTTTTACGATCGGTGCCAGAGGTTTCCGGGTTCGGGTGCCATCGCTGTTTGCAGTGGTTCGAAATCCTTTTTAAGCCGCTAGGTCCCGGTCTCATATGACTGTAGTCATATTAGACTGGAACCTACGGTTTAAATTAACCCATCAGGCCTATAACTTATCGAATGCATATAATATGTAATGCATATACCGAATGCATATACCTATAATATATATTTAATAATATTTACTTATACATATATTATAGGTAATATATAGACGCCTAATATATAACGTACGATAATGATATCATCTAGAATTTCTGACACCCTCATCATTGTGAATAATTTGTGTTAACTTGAGGTCCTCAATACCTCAATACGTCCTCATTCATTAAATCTGCCAGTAGGCATAATGCCTCGGCCCACTATGGGGCTAATAAAAAGAAGTATCATTCATTAATATATCATCAAATAGCTCACTTCAGGTCCAATCGTAATTATTTCAAGAACAACCACGACCAACCCTCTCGCCAATTGCAAATCTTCTCTCGATTAACAGTTAATGCTCTCTTTCTGATGCTATATTGCTATTTTATTTCCAATGGCGTAATTACTGATCTTCACTGACTTACCTATTGTCACTTAAATGCTCTCCATTCTGAGTTCACACAACGATTTGAAATAAACAATTAAAAATAAGCATATCCGGTTCTGTATCCTTTCTGAAATACAAACACAGAAAATTCTCCAAAATAACGGGAACTTATAGATGTAACAACATATGAAGAATTGAAATTTAAATTCAAAGGCTGCTACTAATATATCTGGCACAAAAGCAGATACCTGCTGGGATTTGTGCTATCGTAAAAAATGCATTTACATCATCATTTTTAATGGAGAAGGCGTTTACTACAGACACAGATTCATTAAAATACGGCTAGAAATAGCGAATCGCAATGATTTATAAATACTGCTGACAAAAAAAATAGCCGATTATTAATCCATTAATTGGTGGAATTCGGTTGGTGGCTTAATATTTTATATCGGTAAACGTATCCAACTCTCTAATTTACTATATACAAGACTACTCCCTTTACACTGAAGTGACAAAAGTCATGGGATAGCAATATGCAAATTTTCAGATGGCAGTAGCATCGCGTAGAACAGGTATAAATGCGCAGTGCTTTCGCAGAGCTTTCATTTCTGTTCAAGTTATTCATGTGAAGAAGTTTTGACGTGATGATGACTGCACGACGGGAATTAACAGACTTTGAACGCGGAATGTTAGTTGGAGCTAGACGCATGGGTCATGCCATTTCGGAAATCGTTAGGGAATTCAACATTCCCAGATCCACTGTGTCAAGAGTGTGCCGAGAGTATGAAATTTCGATTAATTAACGACCGAGACCGGCGACGTCTGCAAAGAGTCGTAAATTCTAACAGACAAGCAACACTGCGTCAAATAACCGCAGAAATCAATGGGACGTACAAGGGACTTGTCTGTTAGAACTGTGCGGAGAAATTTTGCTTTCTTGGGCTATTCCAGCAGAAGACCGACTGGAGTGCCTTTACTGACAGAACGACATCGCTTGCAGCGACTCTCGTGGGCACGTGAGCATATCGGTTGGTCCCTAGATGAATGGAAAACCGTGGCCTGGTCCGATGAGTCACGGTTTCAGTTGGTAAGAGCTGATGGTAGGGTTCGAGTGTGGCGCAGACCCCACGAAGCCATGGACCCAAACTGTCAGCAAGGCACTGTTCAAGCTGGTGGTGGCTCCGTAAGGGTGTGGGCTGTTTTTCATGGCATGAACTTGGTCCTCTGGTGCGACTGGACCGAACATTGACCGGAAATGCTTATGCTCAGCTACTTGGAGATCACTTGCAGCCATTCATGGACTTCATGTACCCAAACAACGATGGGATTTTTATGGATGACAATGCGCCATGTCACCGGGCCACAACTGTTCGCTATTGGTTTGAAGAACATTCTGAACAATTCCAACGAATTATCTGGCCACCTAGATCGCCCGACAAGAATCCCATCGAGCATTTATGGGACATCATCGAGAGGTCTGTTCGTGCCCAAAATCCTGCACCATCAACGCTTTCACAATTATGGACGTCTATCGAGACAGCATGGCTCAATATTCCTGCAGAAGACTTCCAACGACTTGTTGAGTCCATGCCACATCGATTTGCTGCACTTCGCCGGGCGAAAGGAGGGCTGACACGATATTAAGAGGTATCCCATGACTTTTGTCGCTTCAGTGTATTTGATAAGGTGATTGGAAATTACCAATGTGGATATAGATCTCAAAGATCAACGATAAACAAAATTCATGTATTAAGTATGATATACGTATTGTAGTATAAAGAGATTCAAATTACACTGCTCAAAACAATTATGGGATATTGGAAGACCGAAAGTAGTCAACGATATGGTTATGAAATATTTTTATTATAGTCTACTCTTTGAACAAAAATAAAATAGAAGAATTTAAAAAGGAAAATTGTACTGTTTAAAATGTTGGGAATATGCAAATTTTGTTTGCGATGTCGAAAATTATTTGCTTTACATAAGGAGTTAGAAGTGACCTACAATATTCCTTCTGTAGAGGAGATTAAAAACAATTGATACTCGTTGAATGTTTTGTAATAGCGACTACGATGTCTCAGCAAAGATGATTTAAATGAATTGGTAACCTGGAGGGTCATCCGTTCTTCAGAAGCAGATCAAACGCAACATGTAGTATTTGAAGTATTAGGAATTTCTCAAAATATCATTTCCAGAATTTCAATTTTGGAATCTGTAAATACTCGCCGATGATCGGGACAAGGTCGTACGCATGCAACAACACAAAATGAGGATCGGTATTTAACATTAATTGCTGGAAGAAAGCGCACTATGAACGCCACTCTCTTTCAAAAGTGCCTTCAGTGGGTTACCAGAGTTTCGACTCTGACTGTTCGAAACAAACTCCACCAAGTTTGTATTCTCCCAGACCTATGATTTGTGCTTCGTTGATACATGATCACCGTGCTGCCCGCAGGAGGGGAGTACAGGATCATCTCAGATGGGAGAGAAATAAGGGAAGCAACATGCTCTTCATTGAGTCTCGCTTTAGTATACAACCTAACAATAAGTGGATTTTCATCTGAGAGAACCTGGTTCACGAAATAGTCCTACATTTGTGTGTTAACGTATGATTTGGGATGGTCTGGGGAGGTATTTCGATCAATGGCCCCACCGACTTTGCACATTATCAGGAATGGAACACTAGGAATGATATACGATGAAAAGAGGGATATAGGGAATGAGATATGGGTAAGATCCTCAGATATGTTGTGGTCCTTTATGCTGCGGAAATCGGGCATGGGTGATAAGGCTGGGCTACACCGTACTCATCTAATGAACAATTTCCTTTTCGTTCAAGTAATCTTTTGAAGAGGATTCCTCGAACGGAAAGGAAGGTCAGGAGGTTCATCAGAGATGAACGCAATACAACATGTTTAGGACATTCTAAGAAGAGTTGCTGGCCGCTTATCCCCTCCCCTCTACACATAAGCAATTCAGCTGTTGGAAAGCTCTCTTCTACAGAAGTGGGGACAAATTACCACGGTACCTCATTGATTGTGCCTTATAGGTATGCAGCATTTCTTTCAGTGATGGGAACGATATCCTTAATTTTGGTATTATTTGTATCCGAGAAATCACATTTTTGTGTTTGTTTGTATAATATGCACGAATCGTGTAATTTTTTGTTGATCTATAAATATAGTCAATGAAATTTAAAAATTAGTTGCTTCTTTTTTTTCATATCTTACTGCCGTTATTCATCCTATATCAGTTACCAAAAAACAAAATATTTCCTCATCTGCAGTTTATACCCAAAAACAATGTATGAACAATGTATTTGAGGAAAAAAGGCAGAGTTTGGAATCCCAACCAAGCCTATTAACTTAACTAGAGCTTCACATGGCAAACTGAGATGTAGGATTGAATTGAACATTTTATAAAAGAAAGATGTCTACGTCAAGAGATTCCCTTGCTTTCTTGCTACTCAATTTAGAGATAGAAAATACACCAGAGATAGTAGATTAGACGGTATATTTATCTTGTACAACAAGTTGCTTAAATATTGATCTATTCAGATGATATAAATATAATTAGGAGGTTAGAAAGGGTTATAATTAAAGATTTTTAGATCTTAAATCTTCTGCTTATGAACATGGGCCCAATAGGTAATGAAGATAAAAACCAAATTCTTGGAAATCTTGCATTTCACTGTAAATTATTGCAATCAGTTGCACATTATTGGCTACACATTCATAAAGGTTGGTGAATTTAAATATCTTAGCACTATACTTAATGACAAAATAAGATAAGAACAAAGATTGATAACACAATTAATAGCTAAGAAATTTGTTTTTGGATTCAGAAAAAAATGAAATCTAATCTTATCAGCCACAAAAATTAATACATTTATGCAACTTATTTTACTTTATACAAGTGAAACATGGACTTTAAACAACGACAACAACAACAAAAAAAGAAAATACTACCCTCACTGGGCATTTTTGAAAGGAAATTCCTCAAAGCAATTTTTGGCCCAGTGCAAAAAGCAAGATGTCGGTGGGTAAGATACGAATAAGATATGTTGGCGAATCATAGAAGTCATCTGCGAGATGGCTGGGCCATGTATGGAGAAGCACTGAATATAATGCCCCTAAGATTTTGACATTAAAAGAACCTGAAGGTTTCCGAGCTAAAAGAAGACCACCAAATAGATGTTTAGATGATATTAGAAAAAGACTTATTTGGATTTTGAAATTTAATGATTGAGTGGAATCGCCGTAGATAGAAGATATTAGAAAGAGCGCGTGGGGTCGTGGCATTCAATGAATGTAAGAAATGTCTGCTGGGAATCAAGGTATGCCTGTTGAGCGTATGAAGAATAAGAAACAAATCCAACAATAAGGTTTAACAAAATTTAAACAAACAATATCAGTTAACAAAATTTAAATAAAAGCTTTAATAGCATTCAGAGTTTGAAGTTGTTCAAAAACCGCGTTATTACACGCATAATCGTTGCATTCGTTTCAGTTTCATTTTTAACGGTTAATAAAAACAGTCAGTGATTATTCTAAATGATAGTTCAAGTGCCTCGCCTAAGTACCTAATGAAATTCAAGTGCCTCGTAGTTAAGGCGCTTTTTGTTGCTGCTATTTTTCACAGTGATAACAGCGCAACAAGGTCTTTCTTCTCATTAGGATTTTTTGTTTAATGTTCTTCGTAATCTCTGTTTTAATATTATTTTTCATTAATAACATTGTGTGAAATGCATATGTTGCCATGAGTGATTTTATTAAATAATTTTATACTTTCAAGCTTCAAGGCGTATCATTTACAACAACTTTAGTTTGAAGACATAGATAGATATAAATAAAGAAACACACATTTTTACTATATCTTTGTTTCTTTGCTGAAAAGGTAGATTTTCAGAGGGACGCTGAGTAATCCTTTTCTCAAAAAAAAAAAAAAAAGTCTCTAGGCAAACAAGTTTGGGATTCACAGTTTTAAATAAATGTTTTTCAGAACAGTTTTTATTCAAATATTAAAAATTAGCTTAAACTTAGTAAAAGAATTTAAAAACAAAATCGCCATTTTAAATTTTAAATTAACATTTTCTGTAAAAATTATATATATAACCCATTTAGAACTTTCTGTGCTATATTTCTATGCTACATTTTAAATCTAGACGTTTAATAGAGGGGTGTTTTTAAATTTATTTATTTATTTAGTTTTGTAAAAATATGACAAAAATGTCACTTCGCTCCTCTAATAAAAATTCATCAAAGATAAGAAATGAAATGTTTGTGGTAAAAATAGCTGTTAAGGATTTTGTATCTATTATCTTTATTTAAAAATTTAAAAAAGAAGAATTCTTATCAAACTGTAGCTAAAAATGATTTAAATTGAGTTTTATATAAAACAAAAAGAAGAAATAAATTTATTCTAATGAACAGAGAAAATTAGACATTAGCTTGTTGAAAAAGCGAAAATTATTTTTTCTTGGCTGCAACTTTTATAACAATGAATTGCCAATCAACAACATGTTTATCACCAGATTTTTACTTAAAACAAAATTTTTTTCTTTCTATATGTTCCTCCTTTAACTTGTTCATTATTATTCTCATTTTAATTCCACACTAAGCCGTTAATTGCCGATGATTGGAAGAAATTGATGATTCAGGAAATCACTAATGAAAAAATTTCTTTCTGAGTGGTGGCAGCAAGTCTTTAAACCATTTTCGTTCTGTGGGGTTGTCGTTACATTAACCATTTATTCTAGGAAAAATGAGACGGTTACGATAAAAGGTGAAACAAAGAAAATTCCTGAGAAAAAAAGGAATAATGAAAAAAAAAAAAAATAAAACGAAAATGAACAGCTAATGTTCTATCTTCTTTTAATGGAATTTTTTGGTAAAAATCAATATTTTCCTGACGAACTGATGAACAACACAGTTCTCCGGGTTTGGCGCGAAATAGGAAATCAATCTTGAGTCTCTCTGTGGCCTTTTCAGAAAACTTACTATATATATTTGGATGTTCCATGCTTTTTATTCTTTTTCGTTCTTTTTTATTCCACCATTTTTTTATTTCTTTCATTTTTTTTGTTCTTCTTGAAGCTTTGCTTTTGAATTTTTTTTTATTTTTACTATTTTGTTTGCCACTAACTTCTCTGGAGTCTAGTTGTGAATTATTAATGGTTTGGGAAATATATTCATGAAGATTTTATTTTCTGCCAGTGTTGTTCCACTTGTTTTATTTTTATTATCTGTTAGTTTCTTTTTTTCCTAGTCGATGTTATATATGTAAGGCCATTCTTTTCAGCTGAAGGGTGTGAGGAATAATATCGTGAAAAGCGAGAAATGGAGACCAGGAATTGAAGATGTATGGTGGAATAAACTGTTACTGTAGCAACCTATCTGCCTGTTCTTGATAAATACTTTTCTCAGATCTTTTGATCGAGTTTAAGGGAATGAATTCTTTCTTATCCTCGTTGTAACAAATTCAATAAATTTAATTTGTTTTTTTATTTGAATATTTGTTTTCATTATTGCTAGAATCGTTCGATTTTCGTAGTCATAACTTTTATTGGAAATAAAAGTTCCAAATTTTGATTACGTTCTTATATTAAACTTTTCAATTTCGTGTCTATGAAGAAATGGTTTATATATATAAAACCATTCTTTTCAGCTGAAGGGTGTGAGGAATAATATCGCGGAAAGCGAAATGGAGACCAAGAATTGAAGATGTATGATGGAATAAACTGTTACTGTAGCAATTTATATGCCTGTTTTGATAATAAAAAATACTTCTCTCAGATCTTTTGATCGAGTTTAAATGAATGAATTATTTCTTGTCCTCGTTATAACAAATGCAATAAATTTAATTTGTTTTTATTATGCCAGAAGTGGTTCGATTTTCCTAGTCATAATTTTTATTGCAAATAAAAGTTCCACATTTTTGATTTCGTTCTTATATGAAACTTTTAAATTTCGTGCCGATGTTATATATGTATGACCATTTTTTTCTGTTGGAGGGAGTAAATAATATTTTGAAAAGCGAAATGGAGATCAGGAAATTGTGATTCATTAAAACTGTTACTATAACAACTTATCTGCCTGTCGGCCTCATCTGCCTGTTCTTGACAATAAAATACTTCTCGTAGATCTTTTGATCGAGTTTTAGGGAATGAATTCTTTCTTAGCATCGTTGTGACAAATTAAATAAATTTAATTTACTTTTATTTGAATATTTTTCTTTTTTTATTATTCCAGGAGCTGTTTGATTTTTGTCATAATTTTTATTGTAAATAAAAAGTTCCAAATTTTGATTAAGTTCGATGAGAAGGAGTTATAACATTGTCATAATTGCCATCGAGTCTCTTCATTTCTGAAAATAGTAACTATAACAATGTCACAGCGGATTCAATCATCAGTCCTGCACACAAGCTACACTACACAAGTTGCCACTTAATGAGAATAAGAAATGAATCGGAGACGCACTCATACGATAATTTATGTCAGATATATTTTACACACACACAAGAATGTGCATAAAATTTTCATTGAGACACTCAAAATGAAAGAGAAATGAAATCAGAAAAAACGATACATTTATTGTCAGACCATTCACATAATACCCATTCGGAAGCAGCCAGATTATGAAAAACAAAAATTGCCGTTGCTAAGTTTAATTGGTCGTGAAAATAAATTTAAGGTGCATTTCTATTCGTAATGCTACATCCACATTGACGAATCAGATTAGCGACATAGAATGATTGACAATAAAATTAATGAATATCTACTGTCAAATCATTCTCGATCACTGATCTGATTCGTCAAAGATGACGTCGCATTAATGTCGCACTGCCAATGGAAATGCAAGCTTACGCCCAGATCAACTCGTGAGACTATCGTACCAGTTTATAAATGGATTAAATCATAATAGAAATAAAAATATAAATTAACGTGTAAAAATTTAATAGTCATAATAAAGATTATAAAGTAACATAATTCAAAAAAGTATATTTAAAATATAATTATACAATTTCATGAAGTTATCTTCCAACTTATCTTTCTATACTTTGTATTGAAATATATTAATTTACATATTTAACTTAATTCACCGATCATGCATCCTACAATATCTAAAGCGTAACTTTTTTCTCAACTGAACTTTACTCAAGACAGAAATTAAAAGGCGATGTATGCAATCCGAAATCTGAGAAATACTTAGACATTCATGACGTGAAATGCGGAATGCAAATACATGGAATAATTCTCCAGAATTCATAGTCCTTTACATCTTAGATGTCTTTCCCCCTGAAATTAGAACCTTAATGGTGAAAAGGAATTCCACTAATCCATTCAGAAACGATTCATTTTCCACATTGGAACCGTGTCACAAAAAGCATCTTGCAACAGCAAATGAATTAATTCGAAGGAGCACATTAGCCAATCCAAACTTTTCCGAACAGTAATCCGAATTTCTAAAACGACTTTTGCAGATTTCGAAGCGGATTTTAGGATGAGGCCATTTTGGAAAGCAACCATTCCGAGGAAAAATTCCTTGATTATATTCGAAATCCAGCCAAACCGATTCAAGAATGCAATGTTGCTCGCATTTCGAACACTGCTACCTGAACAAGGAAGTATCCCTCGAACAACAATGATCAGCTCTGATTGCATCCTGTCTCGGGGGATATGGTAGGGATAATTTGGATCTTTGACTGCTAGAATGGTAAAATTGATCACAAATGAATAATGGGAAACTTAAAATCTTGCCATTTAGGTAATAAGAGCACTCGACTATAGAGTCGCGTGAATATGTGCTAATTACAGGATATTTAATGTCAGGATTGAAGAGAATAATTTTCAATCTATAGAACATTTTAATATCGCCAAGTGAAAGTGGAAATTGCCAAATACTAACGCAAATGCTAATGGAACTTTAGATATTGGTTCGGTTGTAAGCGTTATAAGTATTAGAAATGAATTTAAAACGTGTTGATAATTTCCCTATTTTAAAAAATCTATTTCTAAAAGGGAAAAATAACATTTAACATAAATATTGAAATATGTAATAATAAATTAAGTTAAGGGGCCTGATGGGCGAGTGGCTAAAATTCAGGCGCTCCGACCACAAGTTTATGTATCGAATCACGGCGGTGCTATTGATGTGTTTGCAGTGGTTCGGATTCCACTATAAACCATAGGTCACGTTCTGATATGATCATATCGCGTTGTCTTGAGATTTAGTCAGGCGTCAGCCCTCGCAGTTCCTCGCTAAAGTTAACTGCATATTAAAAATAAAGTGTGATGATTCTAGCTGCTAAGTAGTTTCCCGAACATTAGTAAATTAAGAAAATAAATTCAGGCTGCATTTCCATGGGCAATGCAAAACTAACCCTACATCAACATTGACGAATCAGATTAGAGATCGAGAATGATTGACAGTAAAATTAATGAGTTTTTAATCTCAAGTTAACGTCGCGCTGCCAATGGAAATGATGCTTAAATCCAAAACTGGACGTCAGGCTTTTGTTCAAATCTATAAATGGATTAAAAGGGTAATTCAAATAAAAATATAAATGAAGGTGTAAAAATTTAATAGTCAAAATAAAGATTATAAATTCTAATTATAATTTAAAAAAAAGCATATTTGAAAAGTAACTATACAATTTCATAAAGTTATCTTCCTACACTGTATTTAAATATATTCCTTTACTTATTTAACTTAATTCACCGAATATACGTCATACAATACTTAAAACATAACCTTCCTCAAGTGAACTTTACTCAAGACGGAAATTAAAAGGCGATGTATGCAATCCGAAATCTGAGAAATACTTAGACATTCATTGAATGCGGAATGCAAATACATGGAATAATTCTCCAGAAGTCAAAGTCCCTTTACATCTTAGATGTCTTCCCCCCAAAATTTGAAACGTGATGGCGAAAATGAATTCCACTAATACATTCAGAAACGATTCATTTTCCACACTGGAACCGTGTCTCAAAAAGCTTCTTGCAACAGTAAATGAATTAATTCGTAGAAGCACATTAGACAATCCAAACTTTTCCGAACAGTAATCGAATTTCTAAAACGATCTTTGTAGATTTCGAAGCGGATCTTAGGATGAGGCCATTTTGGAAAGCAACCCTTCCGAGGAAAATTCCTTGATTATATCCGAAAACCTGTCCACACGATTCGAGAATGCAATGTTGCTCGTTTCCGAACACTGCTACCTCAACAAGGAAGTATCCCTCGAACAACAATGATCAGCCCTGATTACATCCTGTCTCTCGGGGCATGGTAGGGATAATTTGGATCTTTTACAGCTAGGATGGTAAAATAGATCGCAAACGATTAACTTGAAATTTAAAATCTTGCCATTTAGGTAATAAGAGTACTCGACTAAAGATTGGCGAGAATCTGTGCTAATTACAGGATATTTAATGCCAGAATCGAAGGAAATAATTTTCATTATACGGAAAATTTTAATATCGTAAAGTGAAAGTGCACTTTCGCAATGCTGAGTGGGAATATTCATGGAATTTTAGATATTGGTTTGGTTGTAAGTGTAATAAGCATTAGAAATGAATTTGAAACGTGTTGATATTTTCCCTATTTTTAACAAAAGCAATTTCTAAATGAGGAAAAATAACTTTCTTATTAACTAATCTTTATAAAAGATTGCAATACGTAAGAATAAATTAAATTAAGCTTTTAAAATCGCACTTTAATGTGTTTTTATTGTTTATATTATTATTTAATTATTTTATTTTATCAGAATTTCAATTTTATTTTTAATATAGTCATTGGTTGTGAGATAAGCTTTTTTATTTTTTAACAATACGTAGTTCATACAATAAATATATTTTGCTAATCAGAAATTTAAAATGTCGCCAAATTTGGCAAACTTTATAATTAAGTTTTACTCTAAATTAATTATATCATCAGCAGCATTGGTGTAATAGCCCCATGGTGAACAAAGTGTGTATATCTAGGATGGTAAAATAGATGGCAAACGCTTAAGTTGGAAATTAAAATCTCCCTATTTAGGAAATAAGAGTACTTCACTATAGATTCGGGAGAATCTATGCTAATTACAGAATATTTAGTGTCAGGTTCGAAAGACAATTTTCATGAATAACGCAAAGGTAACACTACATCAACTTTTACTTATCAGATTAGTGATTTAGAATAATGGACAGTAGAATTAGTGAATCTGTACTGTCAATCATTCTCTATCGCTAATCTGATTCGTCAAAGATGACGTCGCTGTAGCGACGCGTTGCCAATGGAAATTCATACTTACAAACCGAACTGCACATCAACATTTCGTTCAAGTCTATAAATGGATTGAAATTGCATTAGAAATTAAAATACAAATGAATGTGATAAAAATAATAGTCGTAATAAAGATTATAAATTAAAAAATTAAAAAGCATGTTTAAAAAATAGCTACACAATTCCTTAAAGTTATCTTCCAACCCATACTTTGTATTTCAATAATCGAAATATCTTCATTTACATATTTAATTTAATTCACAGATTATGCATCGTACTAAAGAATAACTTCTCTCAACTGAACTTTACTCAAGACGGAAATTAAAAGGCGATGTATGCAATCCGAAATCTGAGAAATACTTAGACGTTCATTAATGCGGAATGCAAATACATGGAATAATTCTCCAGAAGTCAAAGTCCCTTTACATCTTAGATGTCTTTTCCCCGAAATTCGAAACCTGATGGCGAAAAGCAATTCCACTAATACATTCAGAAACGATTCATTTTCCACACTGGAACCGTGTCACAAAAAGCTTCTTGCAACAGTAAATGAATTAATTCGAAGGAACACATTAGCCAATCAAACTTTTCCGAACAGTACTCCGAATTTCTAAAACGACCTTTACATATTTCGAAGCGGATTTTTTAGGATGAGGCCATTGTGGAAAGCAAATCTTCCGTGGAAAATTCGTTGATTATATTCGAAATCCTGCCCAACCGATTCGAGAATGCAATGTTGCTCGTTTCCAACATTGCTACCTCTACAAGGAAGTATCCTCGAACAACAATGATCAGCCCTGATTACATCCTGTCTCGAGGGACGTAGTAGGGATAATTTGGATCTTTTACAACTAGGATGATAAAATAGATCGCAAACGAGTAACTTGAAATTTAAAATCTTGCCATTTAGGTAGTAAGAGACCTCGACTACAGATTCTTGAGAATCTGTGCTAATTACAGGATATTTATTGTCAGGAATCTAAGAGAAGGATTTTCATTCTACAGAATATTTTAATATCGCTGGTGAAAGTGGAACTTTGGAAGTGCTGAATGTGAACGTTCATGGAACTTTAGATATTGGTTTGATTGTACGCATTACAAATGAATTTAAATCATGTTGATATTTTCCTTATTTTTAATAAAGGCCATTCTAAATGGAGAAAAATAACACACACACAGACATATATATATAACAGGTGGGCTGGAAAGTTCATCGGCTAACACATAGATGGCGGTATTAGTATTAAATCCATATGATTTTTAGTTAGCCCTAACCTTCAAAAGACACGTGTATAAATTTGCACTATTTATGACTAGTAGCGCCATCTATGTGTCAGCCTACGAACCTTTCAGCCCACCTGTTATATATTATATATATATATATATATATATATTTATATATAACAGCTAATATATACTTCTGTGCATGTGTTTGTCACTGATCACCTCCTTAAACTGCTGGATCGATTTTGATGAAATTTTTGTGTGTGTTTGAGTGGGTTCCTGGATGGTTTAGATTCACAATTGAACCCAGTGGGTGGTGCTGTAAACAATAGAATTCCCTTTACACGTGTGTTTGTCACATTTCGTCCTAAACGGCTTGACCGATTTTGATAAAGAAAATTTGTCGGTATTTGACTGAGTTTCGTGGATGGTTTAGATTCTCCACTGAAACCCTGTAGGCCGTGCTGCAATTCCATATATCTTTATATATATAATAAAATTCTCTCTATACATGGGTTTTTGTCCTGATTTTGATGGTCGCTCCTCTTAAACGGCTGGACTGAACTTCTATACCGTTCAAATAATCGCTATGAAATTGGTTATATATGTATTCGAGTATAGAAATTATTTTAGTGCTGTCCACTTTTTGTTATTTGCCAAGAGATGGAGTTACAGCATTTCATCTTATACACCTTTAAGCGATATCCATGCAAATTAGTATGCACATATATCGGAACATGGAGAATATACTCGTGATATGTAATTTTATACAATTTTTTTTTTTTTTTTTTTGGCAGGACAACGTATGTCGGGTTCTACTAATATATATATATATAAGATTAAATTTAGTTAAGCATTTGAAATCATACTTTAATCTTTCTTATTGTTATTTATCAGAATTTCAATTTAATTTTTATCATTATAGTTATTTGTTGAGAGAATCCTTTTATTTTATAACAACATGCAGTTCATACAATCAATGTATTTTATCAATCAGAAATTTCAAATGACGGCAAATTTGGCGAAATTTATAATTGAATTTCACTTTAAGTTACATTATCATAAACAATTTTCATAACATTATAAGATCTCAAAACATGTATAAATAAGTTTGAGTTTCCTATTCTTTCATTGTGAAATGTTATACAGTAAAAATTATATTAAAAGTGCTGCTAAAGAAAATATTTTATTTTAAATAACATACACATATTACACCTAAAATAGCTTCAATTATCAATAAAGTAAACATTTTTAATCATAAATATACTAAATTCTTTTTTGAAAAACTCTTTAGTTTAGAATCTAAACTTATATATTCAATTAAATAGTTACGTTTATCCATCTCTATAATGCTAAATACTTCATTTTTCAAAATTCCTTTAATAGCATGTTTGGATAGAATTCATAATTCATGCAACTATTTATCATTAGAAATTCGATTGGAAAAATATTTACCCATTTCTTTTAATGACGTTTAAGGTCAGGAAACCATTAAGCGTCAAAATCGTTTTAGCTAACATTTTCTTAACGATATTTTAAAGTTCTAAAATGATATTTATGTTTAATGATTTTAAAATAAACGACGTTTATAAATCGAGCAGTCTAATGACTATCGATTAAATTATTTAAACTTAGATATCATCGATTAAAATAATGCGTTCAACTAAAAGTCTCTAACACTTTTGTATTTAGTGTTAACAAAAAAAAATATTTAATTTTAATGAATATAAATTTAAATGATTCATATTTATATAAATTTTATTCAATAAAAATAAATTTATAATTTAAAAGATATATTTTTAAATAAAAAGTTGTCACATCTAAATAATAATAATAATAATAAAAATAATAATAATAGAATAAAATTTAATAACCAAATTTAATTAAAATTGCTGTGTTTATATGAAAACAATTACAGAAATAGTTACATTATATTTTCTCAATATGAATAATAATAATTAAAGAACAGTTTTTAAATTTTCCGTTTTAAGTATGGTAATTGTTAATTGTGCTTAAAGAACATCAACAGCAATACAAAAATAAATTTTGTGTATAAAGTAAATTTTGCTGTTGTGTTTATTGATTAGTCTGTAAAAGAAATTAAAAAATTTTTAAAATAAATTTGTCTTTTTCTTGACTTGACTAGATGCTTTGAGATTTATGCCAGCTGATGTTGCTTTATCACAATTTATCCAAATGCTGTCGAAATACTACAGATAAAAGAATTTAAAATTAAAGAATTTTCTTACATTTAAACAAAACAAATACTCATCGGAAAAATAATAAATTCGGCAGCCATTTTAACTATAAACATAAAAACTACTGCTGAATGGCGAAATCATTTTTCAAAAAATATATCGACTGGTTTACTCCATTCTTTTCGGAATTTTTATAATTTACAACAATAATATATATTTTTTAATTTTCATCACAATTTCACATTTTTGGATAACAGTCTTTCCTTCTGCATATTGTTTGTAGCATCAAATTATTTTATGTTTATTTATATTTGGAATAATAATTAATTCACTTGCATCAAATTTGAAATTATCTTGATCTGACTTGTCACGCCTTTGAGATTTATGCTCACCGATAGCAGCTTTGTCAAATTAATCAATTGCAGCTTGATAAATTTTTCAAATCACAAAAATTGTAGTTGATGATTTTATTGTTTTTAGAGTGTTCAAATAATAGAACATAACATTAGAATTCGGACAAAATATTGTAAGAATATTGAAACCAATTTTTATAATATTTATCACAATTCAATTTCCTAATCTTGACAACAAATATGCCAATTTTATAATAGTCCTTTCAAATATGCATTTTTTTTCTTCACAAAAGATATGCCAATTTTTATAATCTTACCTAATTTTTTTCACATAATTGAAAGGTACATTTCCCTCTACTTATTGTTTGCGCTATTAAGTTTCTATGTTTTTTTCCATATTTCATTTAATACTAGAATCTCTGGCTTAAATTGATTTTAAATTATTTAAATTAATTTTGAGATTTATGCACGCCGATTAGCTGATTTGCCTCTAATTTTTCAACTGCGGCTTGATAAATTTATGAAATCACAAAACTGCAGCTGATACTGTTTATGCTTTCACTGATAATCAAATAATACAAATGTTATATTAAAATTTGGGTAAATGAGGCGGTTTTTATTTTAAAACATTTGAATTCAGATGAAATTTCATAACTCTGCTTGGGAGATTTATTTTAGCCAATCATGATTTTCTATGAATATGAATAATAGCAGTAAAGGCTGCGATATCTTTTAGACATGTATTTTAGCAAATGGATAGCGAAGTAGAACAGAATTCAGATTCCACAGTACGTGATATTATTCCACAAAGTGAGCACCTGAAATAATGTCCTTAATGAATCCTCAGTTGTTGAAAATTTTAAGTTTTATTCACATAATATTATGTTACAATGATCAAATAATTTAATATTCAACTGTTTTTGCAAACAAATTGTTAATGAATAGACAACTAGTAAACACTATTTAACCATATGTGATATAGTCAAAAAGTTATCTATGTTACGACATTAAGTGATTTATTTAATTGTTATTTAATAAAATAACAATTACCATTTAAATAGAAGAAAGACTGAACTTTTTCTCTTTAAATGATAAACAAATAATATAAAAAAAAAAAAATTTTAAGTCAATTCCTACTTTTTTTCGCTCTATTGCAGAAAGTCCTTTATAAATAATCTGGCTCCATCTATTGGTAGATACATGCAACTTAAATCTAAAAAAACTAAAATTAATTAAATTTAATTACTGAATTAATATATGAAAAAACTATATTAACATCCAGTGTCATTCACTAGAAGTTAAAAAAAATGTATTTGAACTCGAGTGGATGAATAAAAAGTATTTTATGAACGATTGAAAATTTGAACAAGATATATATAGGGAGAGTGTGAGCTAATAGAAGGAATTGAAAAACATGTACAGAGAAACAAACAAAAGTTGACTTGTTACAGATAAAAATTTTATTGGCACAGGCAGAACCATATTCTGATGGTATTTTTATTTGTTTAACATATTGCAGCATTGTAAAAACAATTTATTTACTGTGAAAGATATCTTTAAATGAAATGGTACGTAAAACTATATAGATATCTTACTTTATATACCTATATTTATAGGGCCAACTTAATTGAAAAGGAATTATATCAAACAAATATTTAAATTCTAATGCAAATAGTAATTTATTTATTTTTTTAACACGCATTTGATAAAAAAATGAGAATTTATTTTAATTAAATTAAATTTATAAACATATAAAATATATTTAAAATTAAAATACATACAAAAGCAAATGTATGGATTTTGTAATAGTCAGATAAGTCAATTACACATAATTTTATTTGATTAATAAAAAATTTGAAAACGATTATTAATAAAAACAGGTATTTAAATAATAAAGAAAATGCAGATCATTTATCACAGTAATATAGTCTCATAAAATTGAAAGTATGTAAAATATTAATATATTACATTCTCTGTTAAATTAAATAAAAGAGTTTTATACTAATTTGGAAAAATAACTATAATGCATATAATAATTTATGTTTTGCATATTTTCTGATGATTACGAAAATTGACTTTTTATAAAATGTGCACTTTCATGTTACCATTTGTTTCAAAAACAGTAAGTAAAATAAATAATTTGTAAAAGATGATCTATATGCATAAATTGATACATTCAGAATGAAGAAAAATGAATGGAAAGTTAAATCTATAACCAAAATAAATTATCTCTATGCATAAAATTGATGTATATTTAAATTTTTACTGGGGAGATAAATTTATATAGAAAAAAATGTAGTTATTTTTAATGTACTGATTTATATTTATTTAATACTATATTTAATGATTCATAGAAAATGTAATTTGCATTCAGATAGATTTAAAAAAGCCTTTACAAGTAGTAGATCAATATTTTTCAAGTAGTACAAGATCAATATTTTATTGAATTGGATTAAATATATTGAATTATCTATCATTTCTTAGCCATGTGAGGCATATGCTTTAGAAGATCTATTTCTCTATAGTTAAATGGAAATTTGATTATAAGGTTTTTTTTATTGTGGACATCGTTTGTATTATTTGTTTTGTTCTGAACAAACTTGTATGTTGGAAATTTTGATATTAGACTGGTTGGCAGACTTTATTGATTTCTTTTCAAATCTTTTATGAAAAAAAAAAAAAATACCAAATTCTATTTGTAAAAATTAAAAAAGTTTTTACCTATTTACTTATACTTTTACCAGTAGTAGCATGCGAGCTTTAAAAGCGGCATCTTCAATAACCATTTTTTTTTTTTTTTTTTTTTGTGAATGAATTTTTATCTGATTACATTTTAGTAATTGTATATCGACAAAAATTTAATCATATATAAAAAAAAAAAAAAAGCACTATAAAATATATGACCGTCATATTTATATTGAATAGGTAAATGATAGAAGGAAAGTTGTCATATATTCAATGTATAGCAATTGTTTAAATGTTTTACGAATGTAGCTTCGTTATGTGTATTTTTAGTTCATTTTTTTTTTTTTTTGTTTTGACTTAGAGGGCATCCACTTATATATATAATGAAAAGGCCACTGATGGGTGATGAAGGGGGTTTTGGTTTGATTTGGATTTGGTTTGACGCTTTACGGTCATTTTGTGCACAATGTGGGCTAATTAAACCGGGATTTATAGTTTAACGTGGATTCCGAACCACTAACAAACATCCATGCCACCACCAGGATTCGAACCTGAAGCCTGTGGTACCAAAGGCCATAGCTTTAGCCAATAGACCATCAGGCTGCTGGTAAAGAAGGGTGAACAGTGCCTTCAGGAAGGCCTTTAAGGAGGGCTTGAGGGGTCGAGTAGCTAGCGCTTTGGCGCTCGGTACCACAGGTTTCGGGTTCGAGTCCCGGCGGTGCCGTGGATATTTTCAGTGGTTCGGAATCCACTTTAAGCCGTAGGTCCCGGTCTCATATGACTGTAAGAGCGTCACGGAGCAAAAGTCAGACTTCTACCTACAGGTGCTCCCTCCCAATAGAAGCTGCCTCTCCCACCATCCATGAGTAGATCACTCATGGCATGTCAGTCCCGCACTACAGGGCATTGAGGATTATATTGATTCACAACAAGGACTTTAGGGCAATTATCTCGCCTCTTACGTGTCACATGGTAGAAAAGCACTCGAAAAACTTCTAAACGGCAACCTGGCTATCGATGTCAAAACTTTTACCCCAATCCTTATCTAGTCTACTTATTTCTGAAGGCAGTGACTACAACAATGCCACCTGCACGTTATCTGCGTACGTTGTCACTGGGCCACAGATTTGCAAACTGTGAACTCTTAGCACCAAGAAGTGAAGCACGGGCCACATTGTGTACATACCATATTGGTTTTGAGTGTGCTAACTAACTCTTGCAAGAGTGAACATGGAGTTTTTACAAATATAATTTTAACTGCAAAAGATATTATTTTTATTTGCAAATAAAAATCCATAATTCAGCTCCATACCTGCACCTCAATACATGGCTGCCCGATGACCACTTGGCTAGATCTCTGGCTTTTGGTACCACAGGTTGGAATCCTGAGGGAACAGGGATGTTTGTTAGTGGTTCGGTATCCACGTTAAACTGTAGGTCCCGCCAACTTAGCCTAAAAGAGTGCACAAAATGACCATAGAACGACAAAAACCAAAAATCTTTCATAACCCACCAGTGCTCTGTTCGTGATATATATAAGTAGATGCACCCAAAGCTAAAACAAAAAAAAATTAAAAATGAAGTAAAAATTTTGCATGACGATATTATATTCATAAAATATTTTAAACATTTCGTTTAGAAGTCTTTCGAGTGTTTTTTACCATGTGACACGTAAGAGGCAAGATAATTGCCCTTCAAGTCCTTCCTGAAGGCACTGTTATAACGGCCTGATGGTCTAATGGCTAACGCTCTGGCCTTTCGTGCCACATGCTTCAGGTTCGAATTCCAGCGGTAGCAGGGAGGTTTGTTAGTGATTCGGAATCCACGTTAAACTGTTGCTCTCGTCTAAATAGTCTAAAGATTGCACGAAATGAACGTAGAGCTTCAAACCAAACCTCAATACATGGAGCAGATCACCCTTTGTTTTCACAGGAAATTTTCAATCTTCATCTAAGCGATTATCTGTTAAAAGATTCCAAATTATATATATATATATATTTTATATATATTTTCGAAGTTGTTAACATTTCAAATGGATATGAAGGCACAAGACTCCAATCTGAATTGACTACCTATACGGAACGATTTTATAGATGCTTCCACATCAATTAGCTAACACACTAATTATTTTATTATATATATATATACTACTGTGCCCAGAAAGTATTCCAGTCCATTTTTTTTCATAAACTATTTATTTATACTTTCAAATTTATTTCATCGGGTTGTAAGTAATTCCCTCCGGACACAAATGCATTTAAAAGCCAACTTTTTCCGATGCTCAATGCATGTGAAAAAGTCATTGGCAGGGTAGCATTCAAAGCGCGTCGAGATTCACGTTGAATGTCCCCAATCGACTCAAAATGGTGTTCCCGGTGTGGCCTTTTGAGTTTAGGGGATTAGCCAGAAGTCGTACGTTGGGAATACGGTTGTTGTGGAACGATGTGGGTTTCATTTTTGGCGAAACGGTCACGAAAAATCAATGCAAAGTGAGCTGGCGCATTCAGTGTTTTCGGTACCAATAGAGAGATTTGACGCGTTTGAGGCCCAAATGTAATTGATTGATCCTTTCCAAATTTCACCATCAGCAGCAATGTGTCTAATCGTAAATGGATGGTTTGCAAGCACCAAATCTTTAATTTTTTGGACGTGAGCTTCGTCGGTTGAGGTGGATGGTCGACCAGAGGGCTCTTCATCTTCAACGTGTTCTCTGCCTTCTTTGAACTGTGTATACCACTTCTAAACATTTCTTTCCGATGTATGAATGCTCACCGAATGCCTTTTGCAGCATTCTATACGTTTCCGCAAACAAAGCTTAATACATGTTTTTGCTCAATTAATTCAGACATTTCAAAATCGCCGGAATCAGTTTTAAAGTCTGACAGAGCCAAACGTAATTCAAACACTAATGAATATTTTAACATCAAATTTCACACAGATGTCAAGGACAGTGCGAGCAACCTAAAAAAGAAAAAAATGAAATTCCATAAGCCCGGGAATTTTAAATTGAGAATTGGTCTTCCTTTTTGGACACAGTTGTGGATTGATGGACAGTTTAACTAAGGAATAGATAATTTTTAACAACAAATATGTCTATGGATGTTGTGACAATTTTATTTGGTCAGTTGCAAATTTTTAAATTCAGAATGGGTCAAAAAATCAAGAATTTTAATTCTACTAATAATTACATCTAGAATCATAAAAAAAAAAAAAAAAATATTTATTTCACATTACAGTAAAAATGTACATCGAAAAATATGAACCGAAACAGCAAAAAATATCTGCATCATTTTTGAATCGTCTATTTCTTGAAAAATGGATGGAAAAATATTTTTAAGCCACATTAATTAATTATCACAAAACAAATATACTCTATGGCGATGCTGACAAAAAATATAATTACATTCATAGACTAAGAATATAGGTGTGAGTTAAATGAGCTCGTAAAAATATAAACAAATTTTAACTGATTTTATAAATATAAGTAATTATATAGCGCATTAAAATACGACGGCCATGTGGTAGGATCTGAAATATAAATATAAACAATATAATTTATAATTAAGTACAACAGTCCTTGAATACCGCATATTATAAAAACAGATGGAATTAGAATAAAATAAAGTATTAAAGTACAGCAACATATATTTCTCCAAGTACTATTGCGTATTGATTTGTAAATATAATCAATGATAACAATCAATAATAATACGTCAAATACACATTCTAATAGGGGATTAAAAATAATTGAATCTATTAAAACTATAAAATCGCTAATGAATCGTAAATCAGGAAAAGACAACGGAAAAGTAAGAAACAAAACTACGAACATATAAGTATTAAAATTGAAGGTTATATTTGGAAGCATAAAAAAAAACGACATTAACGTTGATAACACATTCAGAAACTTTGGATCAAAGTGGTATTGTTCTAGTTTTCCGATTAAAATGTATGATTTTATGACCAGGCCTTCCAAATACAGCATTGTCATGGGAGGACTCATGTTTAACTGAGGCATCAGATCTTCTTGAAGATTGAGAGACGTAATCAACCTGGAAATAGATTTTTCTGCTTATTAAAAGTTTTAATATTGTCACATGATTGACATTGTCACAAGACATTGAATTGCCTGAACTGTAGTATGTATTACAAGAAAAACATGCTTAAAGTTATCACTCCTGAGAGAGAGCTTCCCGTATATGGTGAGTTATACGAAGGTAAGGTGAAAAGTTCTCGGCCTGAGTGACTTTTTGAATGGGATATATATATATTAAATGGTGGTATTAATCCATGCCAAGGCGGATTGAAGCTGTGTTGCGCTCCAAAAGATGGGCCAACTCGTTATTGACAGGTGGTCATATATATATACATATATATATATATGGTGGTATATATATATATATCTATACACTCAAGAGCCACAACATTATGACCACCTGTCAATAACGAGTTGGCCCATCTTTGGCGCGCAACCCAGCTTCAATCCGCCTTGGCATGGATTAATACCACCATTTAATACCAGTGAAATACCACTTCCACCTGATCACGTGCTTTCCACGCCATCCAGGCGAGTTCATTGCAAAATGTAGGGGTGGTCATAAAGTTTTGGCTCTTGAGTGTATATGGAATGTCCCTCCAAAACATACTCAAGAGATCGCCCAGGGTAGTGCCCTGCTTTTTACGGGCCATAGAAGCTAACACACTTGCTTATCATAATTTTCCAATGGGCACTTGTGGAGTCTCACTTATGGGCAATGACAGAAGATTTTGGTACTTTCACCAAGTTCAGGGACTGCTGAAGCCTCATCTGGGCACATATTCTTCTCTCTTCTATTCTTGCAGTTTCAGGATCCAGGAATCCAAACTCCATTCTTGTAGTTTACATATCCAGGATCAGAAGGTGGTCATAATGTTTTGGCTCTTGAGTATATATATCCCATCTAAAAGTGCTCTATGGTCTAAGAAGATACACTTTACTACATACATACAGTAGAGCTATAATGTGCAGGGATTTTTCAAAGTCAAAAAAAAATTTTGAGTGGTAGTAAAGCTAACTAAAGCATACATTTTTGTATAGACATGTAGGGTCAGAAGTAACGCATCGAGATTAGGAAATCAACATTGGGCAAATCTCTTGCGTTGGTACCACAGGGCTTCAGGTTCAATTCCTAGCGGTGACATGGGTGTTTGTTGGTTGTTCGGAATCCACGTTAAACTGTATGCCCCGGTCTAATTAGCCTAAAGTGTGCACTAAATGACCGTAGAGGGATAAACCAAAACAAATCAAATCTGTTGTGATGGAGAACCCCTATTGAAAAGGTTTCGGGACGCTGAAGAAGGGCTGTGTCTTCCGGGAGGACTTTTAGGGGCCATTACGCCACAATTGCGTATCGTATTAGAGAATAACCTCTCACCAGATAGTCCTGAATAACGAGGCAAGATGCTGAACATCACAAACGCCATCGTGTCTCAACTTTTGAAACGCTGTTTTACTATAAATCAGACGGATTGAACCTCCACCCAAATGCTCACCAGCAGCGCGTTACCACTGAACCGGGAGTCGGGCAAGGTGGGACCCGAAAAGGTATACGTTGCTTATTTACAGCATCATTGCAAGTGCTTCATCCTCAATGCAATCTTCAAGACATGATAAAAATCATCGGCAGTGAGGACTTTCAAAGCACGGGCTATTCACTTTGAATCTCTTCAATCGACTCAAAACGGTGGCCCCGAGTGGTTTTTTTGAGTTTAGAAATAGCCAGAAGATCGCCCAGTGGGAATACTGTACTTTGTGGAATGATATGGGTTTCATTTTTGACGAAAAAGTCACGAAGAAATAATGCAGTGGAGCTGGCGCATTTAGCGTTTTCGGTACCAGTAGATGTTTGACACGTTTGAGGAATAAATGGGAATTGACCGATCCTTTTGAAATTCCAACATCAGCAGCAAGGTCTCTTATTGTTAATCGACGGCTGCGAGCACCAAATCTTTAATTTTTTGAACGTGAGCTTCGTCGGTTGATATTGATTCATCAACTAGAGGACTCTTCGTCTTCAACTCTTCGCTTTCTCTGCCTTTTTTTGAACTGTTTATACTACTTGTAAACAATTCTTTCTGATACAGGAATGCTTACTGAATGCCTTCTGCAACACTATACGTTTCCGCAAACAAAATTGAATGCAAGTTCTTTGCTCAATTCATTCAGACATTTCAAAAATCGCCGGAATCAGTTTTAGCGTCTCACAAAACCAAACGTAACTCAAACACTAATGAATATTTGACGTCAAATTTCACACAGATGTCAAGGACAGTGACAGCAACCTAAAAAAAAAGAAAATTGAAATTCCATAATCCCCGGGAATTTAAATTGGTCTTTATATTTGGATTAGTGAGTATTGGATTTGTTAAGTTTTTCTTACGCCAATTTTCCAAATAAACTTCCTCTAATTTATAGTTATTCAAGTTGGATTTGTACAGTTAGTTTTTTTTTTATTATTATTATTTCTGATAATATTTCCATAACCATAATTTCTATCAACATTTATATTTATGTTTAATTAAAATGGGATACAAAATTTAGGAAAGATTTTACACGGAAACTGGAAAAAATAAATGTATAACAATGTGTAGTAATATTATGATACATTACAAATTTATGTTATAAAACCGTACTCTTTAAAGAAATTAAACAAATTTTGCAATTTTTTTATTTATATAATAAGGCAAGTGCGAATTTATTTTAAATTTTGGATCTTTCAAATCCTTTTAAAACAGATACATTCCAATTTATGTCGTAGTTGAGCAATTTTGAAAACTATGAAAATAAAAGTGAAATGGTTATATACGCTAGAAGCTTATGTACTTCGCTTTTATTACTGCATTTTTTTTTCATTTTATGAGAAATAGCTCTATAAAGTCAGTTTTATTATAATACTGCTTGAATTCATGTTTATGTATTTATAAAATTGTATCAAGATAATTTAAGGCACACTATTAAACTGGATTGATTAAGAATTCAATGTCTACAAAGAACTATCATTAGATGGAACTGACATATTTTTAAAAATCGAAGAAACTTCTAAAAAAAAATTGATATTTAAATATGTTAACAGATCTGAAAGTTTCCTATTTTTGGGCAAACAACATAGGCATTTCTAATCACAAAAAAAAAAAAAAAAAAAAAAAAAAAAAAAAAAAAAAACATATGAAAGGAGAAAAAAATTATTTTTCATCTTAATTGAAAATGTTCTTATCCTTAATTTCAACTTTCGTGATATTGCATGTTAAATTTAAAAGTTTACACTGTGATGTACAAAATGTTAATTTTAAAAATTTACACTGTGATGTACAAAATGTTAATTTTAAAAATTTACACTGATGTACAAAATGTTAATTTTAAAAATTTTACACTATGATACAAAATGTTAATTTTAAAAACAACACTATGATTAATGTTAATTTTAAAAATTTACACTATGATGTACAAAATGTTAATTTTAAAAATTTACACTATGATGTACAAAATGTTAATTTTAAAAATTTACACTACGATGTACAAAATGTTAATTTTTACAAATTTACACTACGATGTACAAAATGTTAATTTTAACTATGATGTACAAAATGTTAATTTTAAAAATTTACACTATAATGTACAAACTGCTAGTTTTAAAACTTTACACTGTACTGGAATCAAATACAAAATGCAAATTTTAAAAGTTTACTCTATACTATACAAACTGCTAATTTTAAAACTTTACACTATACAATACAAACTGCTAATTTTAAAACTTTACACTATACAATACAAACTGCTAATTTTAAAACTTTACACTATACAATACAAACTGCTAATTTTAAAACTTTACACTATACAATACAAACTGCTAATTTTAAAACTTTACACTATACAATACAAACTGCTAATTTTAAAACTTTACACTATACAATACAAACTGCTAATTTTAAAACTTTACACTATACAATACAAACTGCTAATTTTAAAACTTTACACTATACAATACAAACTGCTAATTTTAAAACTTTACACTATACCTGAAATCAAATACAAAAGGTGACATCCCTTTGTATTTGATTCTAGTATTTATTTTTGAAGAAACCTACATACTTGAAGAATTGTAATGCGCATGAATGTACAATACTGTGTATTCAATTTTTTATTTGTAGGCTTAATATTTAACATGTATACAACTGTTTTGTGTAAAATGTTTTCAATATAATTTAATGCAAAGTCAGTAAATCAAATAGGATAATTAAATATTAAGTAAATCGTAATTACCTGTTCATCTTGGTAAAAATATATAACGGTAACGGTATCCTAATTGTCTATTTTCGAATATCAAATTCAACATCAATTGTTCACGTTTGTCTTAAATTTTATTTGCAGTTGCAGCATTAATTTCTAGAAGATCCTACAAAAGTAGTATTTATCGAGCAATTAGAATTCTTGATGCCTCATTTTAGCAACAAAATATTTGCTCTAATACTGGACTTGTCATGACGAGGTGTTTTGAGATTTATGCTCGCGTATGCTGCTTTATCTCAACTTGTATTTCGCCCTCCAGCATGTAGAAAGGACTCGCAAAATTTATACTAGAACTTATTTTGAACTCGCAAAACTTGAATATTTAGTAGAACCCGGATGAATATGGTGGACAACGTTTGGAACAATGAAATTAAGATTACTTGGTTTTAAAATCATCAATCATAAATTTATACTAGAACTTATTTTGAACTAGCAAAACTTGAATATTCAGAACCCGAATGAACATGGTGGACTACGTTTGGAACAATGAAATTAAGATTACTTGGTTTTAAAATCCTCAAGCCTATATCTTCCGAAATCTGTTGTATGTATATATGCGAATAGTTGAAATGAATATGTACTCCAAAATGTCCTTGTTTTTGGCTTGAAGAGGAAGGGGAGGATGACAACAATCCCATCAAAAGCTCACACTGGTCCCTTGTAAGAATTTTTAAATTGTATTAACACAATGTGACTAGCGGTTTTAGATATCCTATACCCGATTCACTCACGGCAATGTTTAAATTGCCGTATTTGCTTATATACTGTTGCATGTGAGAGTCATAGTCAGGGCCGGATTTTCCTATAGGCTAACTAGGCTTCAGCCTAGGAATCAAGCTCAAGAAGATTACTTATTATATATTTATTAACCGTGCCACTTTTTTTATAAAGATTAGTACCAATCACAACATGTTTCATTTAACATATTGATATGTATCACAGTAATGATGTATTTTATTATCTCTCATTTAATTTACACACAACAAGTAATATATAAAAAAAAAAAAATATTTCACATCAATTCCTACTTTTTTTCATTCTATTGCAGAAAAGTCCTTTATAAATAATTTTCATTCATTTCATTCAAGTTTATCTGGCGCCATCTATTGGTAGATATATGTGATTTAAATCTAAAAAAACTAAAATGAATTAATTAAATTTAATGAATGAATTAATATTTGAAAAAAATGTTTCAACATCAGTATCCTCCACTACAAGTTAAAAAAAAAAATTATTTGAACTTGAGTGGATGAATAAAAAGTATTTTCTTAACGATTGAAAAGTTGAACAAGATATATATAGGGAGAGTGTGAGCTAATAGAAGGAACTGAACAATGGGAGGTGACAGGGCTAAATAAGTCGAATAGCCCTGGGCCTCTTTTCATCTAAATCCTGACCTGGTCATAGTGCATGCCAGAATGTATTTCCTTTGTCTTGAAGGTGGTAATATACTAAGATTCTTAGCCTGGGGCATCTGAGAGATTGAAAGTATGGCTGTAGCAAAACATTGGGGCGTAACAATTTCGTGTAGTGTAGTGAGTGTTCCAATCTACAAGATACACCATTGGAAATGCGTAATCTGCATTGTTTATTTTACTTATTTTATCTCATGTGACCAAATTATATAACAGTTAATATTAATCGATTCTTTATACAGTAGCCATATTCAAATTTTATGCCAGAAATAATATCTTTGATAATGTTCCATATTTTTAATCGAATACCGTATTAAAATTGCTTTCAATAATAAATAAATGCATCTGCAATATCTCCTTTTAATTTTTTTTTAAATCTGAAAAGGGATAACTAGAACTTGATGTCTGAAATCAGCTTGCTTTACAGCTTTTTTGAAATTTATTGACGAGATGAAATTAAAATTTTAATTTGATAAGGATATATATTTTAGGGTGTTATCGTAGGAAACGCTTTCCATGCGTGTAATGTTTTTTTAGTCATATAACTTGAATTGTTTACAAATGGTATAAATATTACCAAAAATTTTAATTTTTGCTTGTTTATTACAATTTGAGTTGTTGCTACATAACTATGTTATCTTATAATAACTTCAGTACTCATTGAGTATCAAATCTGTATAGAAATTCTGGTTTATTTTGTGTATTAGAAATAAATTTTCAAGAAATTATTTTTCTAAGTTCTTAATTTTTTTTTTTCATAGATTGTGCCACTTAAATAATATTTTATTGTGTTTTCTGGTTCTAGTACAATTTTTATTCGGCATTTATTTTTATTCTAAAATGTATTTATTAATATGATATACTTCACTTCTGAATCACTTATTTGAAATATAGACTATCCAAATAGTATTTACTATAGTAATGGAACTTAAAATAACCCTTTATATATATATTCTGTTGGTTATCCAAATTGAAACATCAGGAGTGACGCATATCAAAATCAAGTTTATTAAACAAACAGCACAAACTACAAATGTGAACTAATTAAAAAATGCTTAAGCCTCTTCTAGTTGAAAAAAACCCAGAAATAAATATTTATGTCGGTCATGGCTAGAAACAACTGCTACTACACGCCTTTTATACGAAAGAGGTTTTGTATATGTTCTTGGGGTATGTCCATCCATGTTGTTTTCACTAATTATCGTATTTTACTTAGTGTAGCAGTGGATGGTGTATGTTACACGAATTATATGCTAATCATCTAAAAGATGTGTATAATAAATGAAAGATTAGGAGAGGGCGTCAGCAATCAAAGCTGTTTCATATTGTTCTATAGAAATATGGAAGAATATTTTGGATATTGAAATATCCAAAAACTTAAAAATACAGTTCACAGTACCAGCAGTACGTATGGAGGAGTAGTGTGGAAAAAAATTGCAATGCTAGGTGAACAACTAATATATCGATGCATTGTTCACGAGATAAGCATCGTCTTGTCATGGTAACATCTTGCATTTAAAAATTTTAGTGTTGTATGTATAATTGGAATTCTTCTGAAAATACAATGACGAGTCATTCGTTTGTCCATGTCAAGTGTCCATCGCATTATTGCAGAAGCAAAGGGATTCTGGATCTTATTTGTTGTTTGCTTCTGATCATGGATATGTAAACTACAAGAATGGAGTTTGGATTCCTGGATCCTGGAAACTGCAAGAATAGAAGAGAGAAGAAAATGTGCCCAGATGAGGCTTCAGCAGTCCTGAACTTGGTGAAAGTACCAAAAATCTTCTGTCATTGCCCATAAGTGAGACTCCTCAAGTGCCCATTGGAAAATTATGATAAGCAAGTGTGTTAGCTTCTATGGCCCGTAACAAAGCAGGACACTACCTGGACGATCTCTTGAGTATGTTTTGGAGGGACATTCCATATACACTCAAGAGCCAAAACATTAGGACCATCCCTACATTTTGCAATGAACTCGCCTGGATGACGTAGAAGGCACGTGATCAGGTGGAAGTGGTATTTAACTGGTGTTGGAGAGTCTGAAGAATCATTCTTTCATTTACTTCTGTGTGTGATGGGAAAGGCTGCCGATCTAAGCGACTTTGATAGAGGGCAGATTGTAATGGCTCGAATGCTCAGAATAAGTATTTCCAAACCTGCACGACTCTTGGGTTATTCGCGATCTACAGTTGTTAGTACTTATGCAAAGTGGATGAATGACGGTGAAAGTGGACGTCCACACGCTATCAAAGAAAAAGGTCGTCGGAGATTGTTCGCATGCTGAAGCAAAATAGGAGGCAGACAGTGGCTCAGCTGACAGCCCAATACAATGCAGGGCCAAGTAGAATAGTATCGGAGCACACTGTTCAGCGGACACTGTTGGATATGAAGCTACGCAACAAACGCCCCACTCGTGTGCCTTTGCTGACGAAGCGTCATCGCCAACTGCGCATGCGATGGGCCCGGGAACATCGTGACTGGCCCATGGATCAGTGGGAAAGAGTTGCCTGGTCAGATGAATCACGGTTTGTCATTCATCACGCCGATGGCCGTTTCAGGATACGCCGTCTTCCAGGCGAACAGTTGCTCCTTCAATGTACAGTAGATCATACACAGGCCGGTGGTGGCGGTATTATGCTTAGGGGACGTTCTCTTGGGCGTCTCTGGGACCCGTGGTTGTGGTAGAGAAGACCATGAATGCTACAGGGTATCTGAACATCATTGCGTACCAGGTGCACCCTTACATGGTCTCTGTTTTTCCAGCTGAAAATGGAATGTTCCAACAGGACAAAGCCCCTTGCCCCAAGGCTAAAATTGTGTTGGAGTGGTTCCAGGAACATGATGCTGAATTCCAGTTCATGTCCTGGCCGCCTAACTCACCGGATTTCAATCCGATAGAACAAATTTGGGATGTCCTGGGACGGCAGCTGAGAGCTCAAAGATCACCAATTCGCAATATCTCGGATTTGCGTGACCGTTGCTTAAACATCTGGTACAATCTGTCTCCGGCCATCTACCAAGGACTTGTGGCATCCATGCCAAGGCGGGTTGAAGCTGTGTTGAGCGCCAAAAAGGTGGGCCAACTCATTATTGACTGGTGGTCATAATGTTTTGGCTCTTGAGTGTATATTGTAGTTCTTTTCTCGTTAATAATTCCTTTGTTTAATATCTGTATAATACGAGGGATTGATATTTTTACTGGTCATGAATTCTCATTTCCAATTTAATATTAGCGATGTAAGAAATTTTACTTTAGTATATAAATTTAAATTTGTTTTCTCAAATATTTTTTGGTCTAGTATCACTCCGGTTACTCTTTGAGAAAAGAAATTTAAATTTGTAAGAAATTTACAAGATCAAGATTTGATTTTTATATGAAGTTCAATTTAAATCCTAAGAAAATTGTAATTGTAGGAAAGTAAACATCCTTTTTAAAGATAAATTGGACAAAAACATATTATTTGTTTGTGGGGATATGTAGATACACGCTGGCTTAAATCAGTTTTGAAAAAAAAAGAGCTACGGTTACTGTGGATGTTTGTCGTTCGTTAGCTCAAGCCGATACTGGTTTATGCCTTCATGCATCTTTTTTTTTTTCTTACATTTTTAGTAACGTGTCATTTTTACTTTAACTTGCTCAGTTTCGTACGATAGTGTGTTATAGTATTATAAAACCACGAGCTATAAGAAAGGGAAAAATCACTAAAGTAGAACTCATATTTCAGGGAAATCTATGGATACTTTATTAAGCAATAAAACATTGGTCACAACCGTCTTTGTCGATCCCCATTGACCACAACCGTTTTTGTCCATCCCCACTGTCCACAACCGGCTTTGTCCATCCCCATTGTCCACAAACGCCTTTGTCCATCTCCATCGTGCACAACTGTCTGTCCATCCCCACTGTCCACAACTGTCTTTGTTCATCTCCATTGTCCACAGTTGTCTGTCCATCCTCATTGTCCACAACTGTCTTTGTCCTTCCTCATTGTCCACAACTGTCTTTGTCCTTCCTCATTGTCCACAACTGTCTTTGTCCTTCCTCATTGTCCACAACTGTCTTTGTCCTTCCTCATTGTCCACAACTGTCTTTGTCCTTCCTCATTGTCCACAACTGTCTTTGTCCTTCCTCATTGTCCAATGAGGATGGACAAAGTCCTTTGGACATTGTCCTTTGTGATTACAAAATGAATTACAAAATAAAAAATGTAATATCATCAAAAATTGCAACAATCACATGATTAAGAATTGTTTATTTTCAAAACAATAAAAAAAAAAATGACTTAACCATCTTATAATGCGAGCCAGAAAAATTTATGGCGTATCTGAATAGTCTCTTGATTGAATGACGGATGGAAATGTAACTTTTGTGTAACTCCATACATATAATTCATGAAAAACAAAATTCAGAGCTGCATCACAAGGAAGCGATATAACTGTGAATCTAAAATATCAGAAAATTTAACATTCATAAATATAAAACACATTAAAGCCGCAAATTTTAATGGTTGCATTGTTGGTTCCGAAATTATGCTATAAACAAAGTGAAAAACTATCAAGTGAAATAAGCCTTGAATACCTCCTGCGATAAAAAATAATGGCGCTAAAATGCAGTAAGGTATTAAAGAAGTCCAACACACATTCTTCCAAGTAATTTTATTACTTAGTATCGATTTTAAATTGTAATAAAAGATATTAATTAAGAATACAACGTCAAAAATATATTCAAATTCAGGATTAAAAATTATAGCATTTATAATAATTAGAAAATAGGAAATTAGACGAAAATTTGAAAACAAAATTGGAAAATCAGGTATCAGTATTCCGTACAGTACATGTACAGATCTCTTTGGAACTATAAGAGTATACGACATTAAAACAAAAAATCTTATTTAAAAACTTTTGTCCAATGTTATTTTCGAGTGTTCCGATTAACATGTATGCTTTAAAGATCAGGATTAACAAATCCATCATTGTGATCGGTGGATACAGTGGTAACTGCGGCATCAGATCTTCTTGATGTATATAATACGTACTCAGCCTGGAAGAAAAAGATTGATGCGTATTAAAAATTTTAATATTCTCACACGATGCAAGAAGATATGAATTGAATGAGATACAGTGCGTATTGCAAGAAATCATACTCAGAAATCATGATTTTCATGTTGCTCATTGAATGCAAGTAATCTCATGGGGCAAGTACTAAATAGCAATAGTTGCATAGTATTCCACAGCAATAGTAATTGTTTGTATAAGCGATATGCAATTAAAAACTGACATGTTAAATTTTACAGTAGATTTTTGGATATAACACATTGTAAGGTCTTTATGAATAATATATTTGTACATGCACACGATAGAGCAAAAGTCATAATTTGAAGAAATGCATTTTGTAGAATTTGGATTTTTTTCCCATTTGAGTTTGCAATAATTCTCCAGATAATTCTTCTTTAAATGGTGCAACAACCTTTGGTGGACCAAGGTCGTCTGCCTGGGATGTTCTTTTAGGGTTGTCAGATTTACGCCCAACGCTCTACCGTCAGGACCTTCGATTTAAAGTCGATTCTTAACCACTGCATCCACGGCAACGCCGGGATTCGAAACCAAATCTGTGGCAATAAAGGCCAATCACTCGGCCATCAAGCCCCCAGATAACCCTACTCTGGTTAAAAATTTCCTTAAAAATTGGTTTGAACAGTATGTTTTCTCTTATTTTTCTAAAAATAAAATAAGCCACAGATCGCCTTTCAGGAACCAAAATGTACGTTAAAAAATTATGTTTGATGAACTGGGACACATTTTGATTATACATTTGGCAATACTGGCGAGAAAAATCATTAAGAATAAGGCCATTATAGAAATGCATAAAAGTATAGCATTTCATTAAATTTTTATATTCTCGTAATAAAACTGTATTCACTTCTGCATTTTACAAATGACTGAAATGCGACACAGATACGTTTCACTTTTTTGTTAAAATTGAGCATCGATTAAAAAAAATAATTTCGAAATAAAAGTAAAATGCTCGATTATTCGAGAATCCTCCTTAACTTCGTATATATTGTTCTTATACTCATTTCTTACAGTATGCAATGTTCCCAGTAAGTCACAGTTTCCTTATAAAATTGTTGTAATTTATTCTAATGCAGCAGGAAGAATATTAATTTCTGTAGAATTGTTTCAGAAATTTTTAAATAAAAAAAAAAATATATAGCTTTGTTTAACGAAGTATTTTAATAGCTACAAATGAATACCTTTACGAACTAGTACATTTTTTAAAATATTAAAGAAATTCACATTAAAATTGGTGCAGTAATATATAAGAAAATAAAATGTAACAAATACGGTCTATAATATGGATATAAATTTATCATTGAAAGAGCAGCTTTGCTTAAAATTATTCAGTATAATTTAAGGCAAAATTTGTAAATATGATTTTAATCAAATGGAATAATTACAAATATTAAGTAAATAACATTTTGTCCATCTCGGTAAAAATGTATAATAAAAATAATATTTTCCAATTTCAAATAATATATATCAATTGTTACGTTGAAACTTGGAGCAATCATTCTAAAAAAAACTTACCAAAACTAGAACTTATCGCATCAACATAATTCTTTAATAAATTCTAAAAACTGAAAATGTTGGTTTAAATATTTCGCCCTTCTGCGCATGGAAAGAACAAATTTTCAAGAAAATTGATATTTGTCTTACTTGAGTTGCGTGTCTATTTAGAATCAAAGAACATGATGGACTCTTCTAGGTTGAGGTTACTAACTTTGAGGCCAAAAGATCAAGCCGCCAAGGAACACCAGAATATAATTTTTCATGTGTGGGAAAGGGATACAGGAAGTCAATTTGTACACCAGAATGACCTTTTGTACTTTAGGCATAGTTTGGTTTGGTTTGTCGTTCTACAGTCATTTTTTTGCACATTTTAGGCTAATTAGATTGGCACCTACTGATTAATGTGGATTCTGAACTACTAAGAAACATCCATGCCACCGCCAGGATTCGAATCTGAAGCCTGTAGCACCAATGGCCAGAGAACTGGCCAATTGGCCATCATGCAACCTTTGGATATGAAAAGAAGGGTGGAGATTACACTAACGAAGGTTGATGCATGGGAGATTGTAGAAATTGTGATGATAAAATGAGATCAACTGTTTCAGATTGAACATCATCAATCCACCCATTGTATTGCTTAAACTGCTATATTTAACTGTTTGTACTTCTAAGAAGGGATATTGTAGCTCGGAAACTGTGATTACTCGTTTAGAGATTAATTAAGCATATAAACAAACAAAATTTGCCTTGCGTATTAACGTGATGGGTTAAGTTAAGGTTATTGTAAACCAGATTGTCCTTCCTGTGGGCTTCAGAAGAACAAGTAATATAAAAAAAAAAAATTGACTTTAAATTCCTACTTTCTTTTCACTCTATTGCAGAAAGTCCTTTATAAATAATGTTCATTCATTTTTTTAAGTGTATCTGGCGCCATCTATTTTTAGATACATGCAACTTAAATCTAAAAAAAAAATTAAAATTAATTAATTAAATTTAATGAAGGATTTAATATTTGAAAAAAAAATGTATTAACATCCAGTGTCATCCATTACAAGTTAAAAAAATGTATTTGAACTTGGGTGGAGGAATAAAAAGTATTTTATGAACGATTGAAAATTTGAACAAGATATATATAGGGAGAGTGTGAGCTAATAGAAGAAATTGAAAAAAAGAACAAAATGAGTTATTATACAAATAATTTACAATTTTATGCAAAACATGCAGCTCATTTTTTATATATATATTACAACATCACATAAGTTTTAATGAAAAAAAAATTTTTTTCTAACTATGAGAATAAAAAATAAAAATTCCGAGAAAAGCTATTTTTAAAATATTTATACCTACGCGTCTCGATTCATAAGAAATAAGAGCATGCAAGTTACACTTTACATTCGCTTCTTTGTTTGTCCTCTCCTTAAGATGAGTCCAATGTTTTATCATTTTATGAGATATATTCTTAAATTATCAGCGAATTTAATCTTATTTGGAATAAAAAAAATAAGATTGAAATGATTGCTACTACACAATATTAATCTGAATAAAAAATGCTTAATATTAGTTATTAGAAACAAAGCTCAAAATGTTTTTGAAGAACAATGTAAATATCGACCACAGATTGTGGTGAAATGTAAACATAAAAAAAGATAATTAAAAAAAAAAGGAAATAAATAATTAAAAAAATATGAAATGAGCGAGTCGATTACTTGTTAGGGGGTCAGTCAGATCTAGCAGTTAAAAGCAGTTTGGAAATGGGAAAAAAAAGTGGTTATCCAAAACCCCATTCAATTTATACCTTGATATTAATTTTTTTTTTTTTTATTTTGATTGAAATTGAAACTCCGCAGTCTATTTCTTTCTCACTTATTTTTACCTAATCAGAAAATTATGCAAAGTTTTAATTCTGCCCTTTACCTTGAAGTCTCGTTACGAATAGACTTTTGCCAATGTGCCATGCCAATTCCTTAAAATTCGAGATCCCTTTTAGACAATGCACAGGAAAACTAGGCATTCAGGTTTGATTATAACACAATTCCTTATTACCCTTACTTATTAATATTAACTTTCCTTATTATTCATTCTATACGAATTTAAAGGAATTTCGTGATTTATGAAACCCACGATCTGAATAATATGAACACTACAAAGATTTAAATATAAAAAGTGTAAATGTATTAAAAATCGTAACTGCAATCGTACGATTAAGAATTGTTTAATTCGCATTAGAGAAAAAAAAAGAAGCAATTGAGTGGCTTAAGCAATATGTAAATGAACCCAAAAGGATACCGATATTTTGCTAATATAGTCGACGCATTGACCAGACTATTTCCCTTAAGGAGCTGTGTAGTTCAAGAGGATACTGGTCCGTGCCTTCATGCATCTTATTTTTCTTACAATTTTTGGTACCGTGTTCTTTTTACTTTAACTTGCTCAGATTTGTAAGCTAGAGTTTTAAAGTATTATAAAACCTCATATTTCAGATATATTTATGGATATTTTATTAAACAATAAAACACTGTTCCAACTGCTTTTGCACATCAAATTGTCCCAACTGCTTTTGCACATCAAATTGTCCCAACTGCTTTTGCACATCAAATTGTCCCAACTGCTTTTGCACATCAAATTGTCCCAACTGCTTTTGCACATCAAATTGTCCCAACTGCTTTTGCACATCAAATTGTCCCAACTGCTTTTGCACATCAAATTGTCCCAACTGCTTTTGCACATCAAATTGTCCCAACTGCTTTTGCACATCAAATTGTCCCAACTGCTTTTGCACATCAAATTGTCCCAACTGCTTTTGCACATCAAATTGTCCCAACTGCTTTTGCACATCCCGTCGTCCCAACTGCTTTTGCACATCCCGTCGTCCCAACTGCTTTTGCACATCCCGTCGTCCCAACTGCTTTTGCACATCCCGTCGTCCCAACTGCTTTTGCACATCCCGTCGTCCCAACTGCTTTTGCACATCCCGTCGTCCCAACTGCTTTTGCACATCCCGTCGTCCCAACTGCTTTTGCACATCCGTCGTCCCAACTGCTTTTGCACATCCCGTCGTCCCAACTGCTTTTGCACATCCCGTCGTCCCAACTGCTTTTGCACATCCGTCGTCCCAACTGCTTTTGCACATCCCGTCGTCCCAACTGCTTTTGCACATCCCGTCGTCCCAACTGCTTTTGCACATCCCGTCGTCCCAACTGCTTTTGCACATCCCGTCGTCCCAACTGCTTTTGCACATCCGTCGTCCCAACTGCTTTTGCACATCCGTCGTCCCAACTGCTTTTGCACATCCCGTCGTCCCAACTGCTTTTGCACATCCCGTCGTCCCAACTGCTTTTGCACATCCCGTCGTCCCAACTGCTTTTGCACATCCCGTCGTCCCAACTGCTTTTGCACATCCGTCGTCCCAACTGCTTTTGCACATCCCGTCGTCCCAACTGCTTTTGCACATCCCGTCGTCCCAACTGCTTTTGCACATCCCGTCGTCCCAATTGCTTTTGCACATCCCGTCGTCCCAACTGCTTTTGCACATCCCGTCGTCCCAACTGCTTTTGCACATCCCGTCGTCCCAACTGCTTTTGCACATCCCGTCGTCACAACTGCTTTTGCACATCCCGTCGTCCCAACTGCTTTTGCACATCCCGTCGTCCCAACTGCTTTTGCACATCCCGTCGTCCCAACTGCTTTTGCACATCCCGTTGTCCCAACTGCTTTTGCACATCCGTCGTCCCAACTGCTTTTTGCACATCCCGTTGTCCCAACTGCTTTTGCACATCCCGTTGTCCCAACTGCTTTTGCACATCCCGTTGTCCCAACTGCTTTTGCACATCCCGTTGTCCCAACTGCTTTTGCACATCCGTTGTCCCAACTGCTTTTGCACATCCGTTGTCCCAACTGCTTTTGCACATCCGTTGTCCCAACTGCTTTTGCACATCCCGTTGTCCCAACTGCTTTTGCACATCCCGTTGTCCCAACTGCTTTTGCACATCCCGTTGTCCCAACTGCTTTTGCACATCCCGTTGTCCCAACTGCTTTTGCACATCCCGTTGTCCCAACTGCTTTTGCACATCCCGTTGTCCCAACTGCTTTTGTACATCCGTTGTCCCAACTGCTTTTGTACATCCCGTTGTCCCAACTGCTTTTGTACATCCGTTGTCCCAACTGCTTTTGTACATCCCGTTGTTCCAACTGCTTTTATAGAATTACAATTAGTGTGATTACAAACTGAATTACAAAATAAAAAATGTAATGCCATCAAAAATTGCAACAATAACATGATTACGAATTGTTTATTTTCAATAGAATAAAAAAATTACATTTAAACCATATTATAATGCGAGCCAGAAAGTTATTTAAGGCATATCCGAATAGTCTCATGATGGAATGGCGGATGGAACGTTTGCATAACTCCATACATATAATTCATAAAAAACAAAATTCAGAACTGGACTCACAACGAAGCCATATACATGTGAATCGAAAATAGCAGAAAATTTAACATTCATAAACATAAAACACATTAAAGCCGCAAATTTTATTGGTTGCATTGTGGGTTCCAAAATTATACTATAAGCAAAGTGAAAAACTATCAAGTGAAATAAGCCTTCAAAACCTCCTACGATAAAAAATACTGGCGCTAAAAGACAGTAAGGTATTAAAGTAGTCCAACACACATTATTCCAAGTAATACTATTACTTAGTATCGATTTTAAAATGTAATAAAAGATAATACTTAAGAATACATTGTCAAAAATATATTCATATTCAGGATTAAAAATGATACCATTTACAATAATTAGAAAATAGTTAATTAGCCGGAAATTTGAAAACAACATTGGAAAATAAGGTAACAGCATTCCGGAAAGTATATGTAAAGATCTCTTTGGAACTATAAGAGTATACGACATTAAAACAAAAATAATATTTATAAAATTTCGTTCAATGTTATTTTCGAGTGTTCTGATTATAATGTATGCTTTAAAGATCAGGATTTCCAAATCCATCATTGTGATGTGTGGATACAGTGGTAACTGCGGCATCAGATCTTCTTGACGTATGTAATACGTAGTCAGCCTGGAAAAAAAGTTTGTTGCGTATTAAAAATTTTAATATTCTTAAACGATGTGACACGTTAAACTATCATGTTAATTTTTACAGTAGATATTTGTGTATAACAAATTCTAAGGTCTTCAAGAATACATGTATATAAGCAAAATGATAATGTTTTTGGCAATGTACATGCACACGATAGAGCAATAGTCATAATTTGAAGAAATGCATCTTGCAGAATTTGGATTTTTTCCCATTTGAGTTGGCAATAATTTTCCAGATAACCCTGCTTCAAATGGTTCAACAACCTTTGGTGGACCAAGGTCGTCTGCCTGGGATGTTCTTTTAGGGTTGTCAGATTTACGCCCAACGCTCTACCGTCAGGACCTTCGATTTAAAGTCGATTCTTAACCACTGCATCCACTGCATCCTGCATTGCCTGTTTTATTTATGGGTTTACAATTACGAGTTCGCAGAATAATTAAATTATATTCTGCGAACAGTGAGCACGATGAGTGATGAGAGCGCGCATATTGGAACATCTAATATAACAAGTTCTATGTTTCACTTTAAGTGACAGCGCCATTGATTGTTGAAAGCAGAGAAAACCGTACTCTTAGTTGAAGTTCTTAGTACATTTGGTTCAACTTACATCTGCAATTAGTTATTTTCTAAAATGAAATTGACCACAAAACACTCTCAAACATAACGAACGCTAACCTTCAACACCAAATACGATGTGCAAATACCCAAATTGCTATCGATTTGCAAACGCTAAGGTGAAAGAGTGGTGAAACAAATATAACAAGAGTAAAATAAATTTTTAATAATTTCATTTTTTTATTTCGTTAATATTTAGTGTTATAAAAATATACAACATTAAATATGTAATATTCCAATTTTAGTGCTATATATTTTGTTAAGAGGTGCGTTTAGTATCATTATTATTATACTATCTATGTTTACAGGCAACTAACATGATACATGAATAATAGTAAAGACAATAATAACTCATTATGTTTCAATTTTCCACTCCAAAAAAAAACGTCTATAATGACTAATTGTCTGTCTATATCTATATGTCTATCTATAATCTATATTGGTCTAAATCTAATATGGGAATATATAATTCTATACGCGGACCGCGAAGTTATGATGCATTTCCTAAGTGGCCCGCAAGATCATTTGGGTTGTATACCCCTGCTCTAGAGTCATATTAGACAGTGACGTTCTGTTTAAAGAGGATTCTGAACCCCTACAAAGATCCACTATTCGCCGGGATTCGAAACTAAAATTTGTGGCAATAAGGGCAAGCCACTCGGCCATCAAGCCCTCCAGATAACCCTACTTTGGTTAAAATTTTCCTTAAAAATTTGTTTGAACAGAAGATTTTTTTCTCTTATTTTTCTAAAAAATAAAAACCACAGATTAGGATCCACTTTCAGTAACTAAAATGTACGTTAAAATTATGCTTGATGAACTGGGACACATTTAGTTTACACATTATGCCATATTGGTGAGAAAAATCATTACCAAGATGGTCATCATAGAAATACATAAAAAGTACAGCAATTCATTAAATTTTTATATTCCCGTAATAAAACTGTATTCATGTTTATAGTTTTGAAATAACTTAAATGCGATACAGATGCATTTCATTTTTTTATTCAAATTGAACAATTAAAAAAAAACAAATACGAAATAGAAGTAAAGTGCTTGATTATTCGAGAAGCCTTCTTAACTTCGTATATATTGTTGTTATACTGCCATTTCTTCCCATTAAGTCACAGTTTCATTTTTAAAATAACAAAGAAATTCACATTAAAATTGGTGCAGTAATATATAAAAAGGATAAAATGTAATGAATACAGTCTATAATATGAATATAAATTTATCACCGAAAGTTTGCTGCTTTGTTTAAAATTATTCAGTATAATTTAAGGCAACATTTGTAAATATGATTTCAATCAAATGGAGTAATTACAAATATAAAATAAATAATATTTACCTGTCCATATCGGTAAATATGTCTAATAAAATCACGAGTTTCAAATTTAAAACAAAATATCAATTGTTACGTTTCGTCTTATCGTTTGCACTTGAAGCAATGATTCTAAAAAAACAAAACAGAATTTCAGAACTCAACAAAACCAGAATTTAGTGCGTCATCAATATTCTTAAATGAATTGCAAAAACTTAAAAATGTTGGTTTAAATATCCCGCCCTTCTGCGCATAGAAAGAACAAAAACATAAAAGAAAAGAAAAAAAGAAAAATCACTAAAATTGATATTTGTCTTACTGAGCTACGTGTCTATTTAGAACCAATGAATATGGTGGACTCCGAAATTGAGATTATTCGGTCTATGGCCAAAAGATCAAGCCACCAAGTATAGCTGAATAGAATTTTTCATGTGGGAGAGGGAAAGATGAAGTCAATTTGTACACCAGAATGTCCTTCTTTTGTGCTTGAGACATGGTTTGGTTTTGTCTTTCTACGGTCTTTTTTTGCACATTTTAGGCTAATTAGATCGGCACCTACTGATTAATGTGGATTCCCAATTACTAAGAAATGTCCATGCCATAGTCAGGATTCGAATTTGAGGCCTATAGTGCCAAAGAGATAGCCAATTGACCATCAGTACCAAAGGCCAAAACATCAGCGATTACCTTTATATCCAGACCAGACTTTCCAGGCCGACATACTTCGCACTAATAGTGAGTTGTTCTCCGAGGTGGAGGGGGAGCTGATGGCGGAGTGGCTAGCGCTCTGGCGTTGGGTACCACAGGTTTCGCGTTCAAGTCCCCGGCGGTGCCATGGATGTTTGTAGTGTTTCGGAATCCACTTTAAACCGTAGGTCCCGGTCTTTTAGCCAAGATGACCGTAGAGCGATAAACCAAACGAAATCTCCGAGGTTGGAATTGGTTTGATTTATCGCTTTACTGTAATTGTGTGCACACTTAATCAAATTAAGTCTGACTGTAGTCTCGGCTAATTAGACCGAGACATAAAGTTTGACGTGGATACCGAACCATTCACAAACATCCATGCGACAGTCAGGATTCGAATCAGAAGCATGTCGGCCTGTAGTATCTGGCCTAGACAATTGGCCATCAGGCAATCTTTGGGCATGAAGAATGGGGGATACACTAGGAAATTAGCTACCTTCCAAGATCGAAAAACTACAGATTGAATATCATCCAGTTGATATACCATGACTCAGTGGAGTATACTGAGAAGTGAAGAAAGTCGACTCTCCGTCTTGACAGAATGTCTTAAAAGGAGACATTTTTGGTTTGATTTGTCGCTCCACGGCCATCTTGTACACCCCTTGGACTAAATAGACCGGGACTTACATTTTAATCTGTATTCCGAACCACTAACAAACATCCGTGCCACGGCCAGGATTCGAACCTGAAGCCTATGCTACCAATGACTAGAGCGCTAGCCAATTGACAATCAGGCCACTTGGAGATTTTTGGTGAAGTGAGCATTCATTTTGATGATTAACAATTCAAGAATGGAAAATAAGAAGAAGGCAATGTACCATAATGGTCCAATGGTAATTTGCATTAGATTCCCAAAAGTCAAATATACTTATCCATTTTCTACGTTTTTAACAATCACTGCTTTCAGGAAGGAGTAGACCACAGGACAATCGCTACAAAATGTGTAATGCGTCTGACATCGATAGTTAGGTTACTTGTAGGAAATTCTTTCAGTTTTGTACCATAAAATAATAAATAGAGAGCATTTATTCTTAAAAATCACTTATCCACTTTTCACTCCAGTTAATCCACTTATTACCAATCCACTTATGAATCCTCAATCGATTGTTTGTGAAATGCAGGAATAGATGACAAAGCTAACCAAAAATATATCTGGCTCTCAGGACTGTTTTATTAAACTACAAATAAAAATAATGAATTAATCAAATTCAAGCTGCGGTAAATATGTGTGTTTATTTGGTCAAGTATATTAACGTTATTAAGAAATTCTTATTATAATAGCGATATTTGATGGTATCTACTTTATTCAATTTTTCTTGTATCTTACTTTTAATATAATAGTCCTCTATTGAATGGGTTTTATTTGAATGGTAAATAAATTTCGGCACTTGTAATTCATAATTCTTCAATTAGTCTTTTTTTAAATTTTGAAAATGGATGAATTTTGTGAAAACATTAATGACAATACTTAGCATTTTGTTTTTCTTTTACACTTATTTATATTTATGGGCCTGATGGCCCAATGACTATCTCTGTGGAGCTCAGTGCCACAGTTAGATTCAGGGTCGAGTCATGGATATTTGTAGTGATTCGAAGTCCACTTTAAACCGTAAGTCCTGGTCTAATATGACTGTAGAGCGTTGGGTGTAAAAATGACAGCTCTCCCTTAAGACAGAAAACAAATCTCGTCTTGCAATTTGCTAGTAGGCAGATGACCTTAGCCCACATTGGGACTTTTGCTCAAATGATGATTATGATGCTTATATTTATACATTCGTAATTTCTACTCTTTTAGTTAATTAGAAAAAGGATCAATTCTTCATTACGGTGGCAGTAATTATAGATTATTTTGCCTTTTTGTGATTATTATATTTATAAAAAAAAGGTAAACCAATTTTTCACAAATATGTGGTGGTTTGGTCATATAAAAAAATTTCAGCACGTAATATTTTTTCTTAAGTAACGCAATGTTTATCCTTGGATATTTGTGCATAACTAATTGTGCACATTTTATTTCATATTTATTTACAAATTTATTTTTTACTGTATTTATAAAGATACTGAATCTGTACAATTATACAATTTGTTAGATATTAAGTAGAATTTAAGTTTAAAAAAAATGAATTATGATGCAAATAGTTTACAATTTTCAAGACATGCAGCTCCTTTTTTATATTCAATACAACACGACATAAGTTTTAATGATAAAAAAAATAATTTTTATTTTATCAAGGAGGTTGGATTTTCTTCAGCAGAAAAAAATTGATCTGTAAAATATTTGAATCCAAGCCTCTCACTTCATAAGAAATAAGTGTTTATCTGAAATGCAATTTACATTCGGTTCTTTGTTTGTCCTCTCCTTAAAATGAGCTCAATTTTTTATCGTTTTATGAGATATATTTTTAAATTATCAGTGAATTTAATCTTATTTGGTAGAAAAAATAAGATTGGAATGATTTTTTATTACATAATATTAATTTGAATAAAAAATGTTTAAATTTAGTTATTAGAAACAAAGCTTAAAAAGTTCTTGAAGAACAATGTAAATATCGACCACAGATTGTGCTGAAATGTAAACATCCTTTTTAAAAGATTAAACGGTGAATCGATTACTTGTTAGGGATTGGTCAGATTTAGCAATTAAAAGCAGTTTTAAAACGAAAAAAGTGGTGAGGATTTTTTTCATCCAATTTATACTTTGATATCATAAAATGTAAAGAATTAAAAATATATATATTTATTTGATTCAAATTGAAACCAGGTAGTCTATTCCTTTTTCAAGTATTTTTCTCTTACAATAAATTGTTCAAAATAGACGAATTGTTACTAATAGACTTTTTCAATGTGCCATGTCAAATTCCTTAAAATCCGAGATTTCTTAAAGGTTTCACAAGTATAATCTTGAAGATTATATTTTTAGAACAACTCCACCGCTTGCACATAATGTGCATCCTACTGTGGATCCTTTCTCATGTGGATTTGAAATTTAATGAAATTGCAGATTCTTTGGAGAAGATTGCCAGAAGTTTGGATCAGACTTCCATTTTTACTTCCCTTGCAGATGCAAATGCCTTGGCAAAATGTATATTTATGATTCCTTCTAATACCAAATTACAGGACTAAATGTCCACAGACATACAGCTACTACTCTCACAAGAATAAGGATGAAGCACCACAAAAATATTAAAGTTTCTGCTGATGGCATTAAAAAAATACCAAACATGTGGCAGCTGCTATGATGCCGAACTTACTCCTTATCATGTCTTTGATTGCCCAACTGTTGTAGCCGCTATTGGACCATCCCTCGGAAAAGGATATATACTCCGGCAATTAACATAACCCATATTATTCGTGAGCATCACGATATTTGATCCTCTTGTACTCTTCACGAGATACGGTAACAACGTACTTTTAACAAAGAAACTATGGTATTAATTTTATTAGCAGTAGTATTAATTTTTGTTCATGATTTCAAATCACTGCAATACAACAGCGATACATTTTATTTTAATGCTAAAAGTGGGTGATTTAAAAAAAAAAAAAAAAGACTATGAAACAGAGATGCAGTTCTCAATCGGTCGAAAAGCGCATACACTTCGTCTATACTGGTGCATTTTAATTACATTTTACTAGAAATAGTACTATTATTCACAGTTTTATTACAACATTTTTGGAAATCATATTAATATGTTAGTGAATTTTATTTATTGAAATGTATCCAAAAAAAAAAAAAAACAATACAGCTGGATTTAATAATGCAATTAAATATTGAATGTAAAATTAGATATGTAATGTATGTTTTTAAATATAATAGAAAATATATAGTAAAAATTATCACATTAAAATATCTCCTTATGTTATATTTTAATAAAAGACGTATGCATTTCTAATCACAGAAAAACGTCTAAAAGTATTTGTCATTTGTACCCTTAAAAATATTTTTCAATCTTATTAACTTTCGTGAAATCTCATGCTAAATTTTAGAATTGATATTATCAGACACATATTAGTTTGCAATATTACTTTTCAATAATAAATTATTAAATTTTGAACTTATTACGCATGAAGAAGGGACAATAATTTATTTTTTATAACATTATTTTTAGAACCTAAACTAATGATTTTGACAACTTTTCAATGTAATTTAAAGAAAAATCAGCAAGTATGATTTAAATCAAAAAGAGTGATAACATTAATAGTGAATATGCAAAACAATGTAACATTGCACATGTATATTTTTGAATGTCAGATAAAATATATAGCGTTCATGTTCGTCATAAACTTCATTTGCTCTTGAAGCAAAAACACTTACTAAAAAACACTCCGCTAAACTTAAAAGTTTCGAATGATTAGAATTGATTACATATTGTAAAAATGTTAGTTTGAAATATTTTGAACTTCTTGGTATGGAAAAAACGGGCAAATTTTAAGAAATTTTGTCCCATTTAATGGATATTTGACTCACTTGAGCTTTCCCGAATATTTAGAATCCGATGAACATGATGGATAGAACGTAGAGCTCTGAAACTGAAATTACATGGTTTGGAATTTATCAAACGTATCCCAACCGAAATCTACCCTGTGTATGAGTCTAAAGCGTGAAGTGAATCTTTACATGAATATCTTTCCTTTAGGCTTCAAAAGAAGTGCGCGGAATGCACTAATACTCTAAGATGCTCATCGTGGGACATTCTGACTGCGAGGCTTCACCTAAATTGTGGCGATAATTTACCGACAACCATGGTAATGTCCTATATATTCCTTTTTTTATGTGGATGACCTGGAAGAGGTGAATGATGGCACAAAGACGCCAATTGGACATGTTTGCGAAAGGAAGAATCGTTGGAATGCTGGAATCCGGACGATCACAAACCGAAGTGTCTTGAATTTTGAATGTCGACCAGTCTGTGATCTCAAGACTGTGGCAGAGGTTTCAAAGAACGGGAGATGTTACCCGACCACCAGTATCAGGTCGACCAAGAGTCACAACCCCTAGCCAAGACCTATATCTGGTAATAAAGGCGCGACGCCAGAGGGGCAGTACTGCCAGAGCACTGGGTTCGGCGCTCACAGTCGCCACAGGAATACGAATTTCGAGACAAACTGTTTACAAGAGACTTAATCATGCTGGCTGTATGCCAGAAGACCATCAGTTTGCATTCCCTCACGTCTGTGCATAAACACGCTCGTTTGAACAAGAGTTTGAAACATCAACATTGGAGTGTGGGAGAGTGGGCCAATGTGATGTTCAGTGACGAGTCCCGGTTTAGTCTGAGTAGTGATTCTCGTCTTGTAACGATATGGAGAGAACGTGGTACACATTTTGAACCAAGAAACATAACGGAAAGACATCATTTTCCATCAAGGGGAGTAATGGTATGGGCAGGCAACATGATGGACGGCCGCACAGACCTCCATTTCTTTGACACGGGGTCTGTGACTGGTCAAAGATACAGAGACGAAGTTCTTGAGCCTTATGTTCGCTTGTTTCGAGGTGCTGTCGGTCCTGACTTCATATTCATGGATGATAATGCGCCATGTCACCGATCGGTGCTGGTTGATGACTTCCTTGAAACGGAAAACATCCAGCGCATGTCGTGGCCTACGAACTCCCTGATTTAAATCCTATCGAGCATGTGTGGGATATGCTCGGGAGACAAATTGCAGTCCTTCCGCACACACCAAGCTCCGTTACAGAACTGAAGAGAGCTCTCCAAGAAGCTTGGAACCGTTTGAGCCCACAACTCATTCATCATCTCATAGCAAGTATGGTAAATCGCTGTGCAGCTGCCTGGCTGTCAGAGGTGACCACACGCCTTATTAAACTGCAGCATCAGTATTTTATTTAAGGTTTTCTTTCATTTTTTTCTTTAAAGTGTGAACCCTTGCTACGCTCAATTTTTCTTTCAAACTGCTACTTTGGATAATAAAATTAATTATTTTCGTTCTTTTGATTTGCTTTCTTATTTTATAACCATTTTACACTCGCATCACGTTTCCCGCCTATCTGATTTACAGTTCCTTCTTTATTCACATAATTATCAATTATGCTTAACTTTTGGACACCAGTGTATATTGCATACACTAATATTAAAAATACTAGATTTTTTAGAAGTCAATGATGATATTGAGAATTTTTTCCCACCTCTGTTAAAAGGACCCAAAATTCTAGATTATGGATCACAAATGGTCCACTGCACAAAGGATAGTTTTCGCTAGATGTAACTTATGATATTAATGAGTTATATACCATCATTTAAGAGAAAGCTAAAAAAAATATATATTCAGGGTGCATTTTTTTTGTTGAAGTAACATGTTTGATTCTGAATAAAAATTCGACAAGAATTTAGTCAAAATGTAGTCTTTGCCATCAATTTTTAAAAAAGAAATACGAGAAAACCTATATATCAAATTAAAAAGAGCTTTAGCACTTAACTGACTTTAGTTACTTATTCTTTAATTAACATGCTTAATTTTTTTTTATTGATTTGCTTTAATATAATAATCAAACTGGATGGTTACCAACTATTTCCGTATGTTGTAAAACAGCTGAAACGATCCTTCAATAATAGCCATTTATAGTTATCAAACACACTACATTGTTCAAGATATGTTTAAAATGTATGTCACACCAAGGTCCATGAAATGACCTTAATAGGCCATCAAATTTTCTAAGGGGATGTAAATTTTCAATATTTTTACTATGATTGTCAAAATGATAAGTTTTCTATCTAAATAAGTGCAAAAAGTCATAATATTGCGCCCATGAAACTTTCCATTTAATAATGATACTACTTAAGACTCAATCGTAACGATCGACACTACCTACCAGGTCTTCTGCAATAATTTAAAAGCATCTCCAATAGAATATTACTTAAAAATGTCTTCTGTCAAGTAAATAGAAAATTGTATTATTAAATTTACTTTAAAATTTCTGATTTTTTTGTGTGTTAATTTTGCATTATAAAAACTGACTTGCATTATAATAGTATGCAATTTTTCTTAAAAGCATTTTTCAAAACTATTTCTTGATCTTGAATTACTATTAAAAAGTTCCTGTAGTATTAATAAATACTACTTGAAAGAAAATAAATTCACGATATTGGAAAGCTTAAACTGACTGTCATATCTGAATCTTTACCTTGCAGTAAAATGTGCAGCTAATGTGTGTGGGAGATTATTAGAATAGTAGTATTTATTAATTTTGCAAAAATTAAATTCATAGTATGGGAAAGCTGAAGCTCCCTGACATGGCCGATTCTTTACTTTGTGGTAACGCGTTTAACTAATGTGTATGGGAAATTATAGTTAGAATTGCCGTATTTATTAACTTTGCAGGAATGTAAATTCATAGTATTGGAAAATTTAAGCTCATTCTCATGTCCGATTATTCACCTTGTGGTAAAGTGTGCAGCTAATGTGTGTAGGAGATTCTGATTAGAATCATAGTATTTATTAGCTTTGCAAGAAAATAAATTCATAGTACTGGAAAGTTGAAGCTCCCTGGCATACCTGATTCTTTACCTTTTTGGTAACGGGTTGTTGCTAATATGGGTGGTAGATTCAAATTAGAATCCGATAAATGCCATTTAGGAACGCGATGCCCTTCTGTAAAAGTACCGTGAACATAAGTTAAGGTAATAGATATACTAATATTTTAGTTAAAATAAAATTGAGTTATTGCTGAATTCACTTAGCAATTTGGCTGATTTTAAAAGTAATCTCATTGTTACTGGATTGGATAGGATAGTCGAGTACCTGCGCACGTAGTCCACATCTGTACAGAATTTGAATATAATGAAACAAAATATCACAGAATTAGCAGGAATTAAAAAAATTTAAAGCCAAGAATTGATAGGTGGGAAAGAAGTTAAAAAAAAAATATAAAAAAAAAAAAGTTAAGGGGAAGGCAACTACTAGAAGGTGGCAAATATAAATATAGATAAATGCATAATAGAAGCATATAAATGCGTAAATACATAGCAGACATAAATACACACATACACTGAAGTGACAAAAGTCATGGGATAGCAATATGCAAATTTTCAGATGGCAGTAGCGTAGAACAGGTATAAATGCGCAGTGCTTTCGCAGAGCTTTCATTTCTGTTCAAGTTATTCATGTGAAGAGGTTTTCACGTGATGATGACCGCACGACGGGAATTAACAGACTTTGAACGCGGAATGTTAGTTGGAGCTAGACGCATGGGTCATGCCATTTCGGAAATCGTTAGGGAATTCAACATTCCCAGATCCAAACGAGAGTATGACATTTCAGGCATAACATCCCACCATGGACAGCGCAGTGGTCGACCGCCTGCACTTAACGACCGAGACCGGCGACGTCTGCAAATAATCGTAAATTCTAACAGATAAGCAACACTGCGTCAAATAACCGCAGAAATATGGGACATACAAAAGGGACTTGTCTGTTAGAACTGTTGGAGAAATTTGGCTTTCTTGGGCTATTCCAGCAGAAGACCGACTCGAGTGCCTTTACTAGAACGATCGCTTGCAGCGACTCTCGTGGGCACGTGATCATATCGGTTGGTCCCTAGATGAATGGAAAACCGTGGCCTGGTCCGATGAGTCACGATTTCAGTTGGTAGAGCTGATGGTAGGGTTTGGGCGCAGACCCCACGAAGCCATGGACCCAAACTGTCAGCAGGCACTGTTCAAGCTGGTGGTGGCTCCGTAATGGTGTGGGCTGTTTTTCATGGAATGGACTTGGTCCTCTGGTGCGACTGGACCGAACGTTGACTGGAAATGCTTATGTTCAGCTACTTGGAGACCACTTGCAGCCATTCATGGACTTCATGTACCCAAACAACGATGGGATTTTTATGGATGACAATGCGCCATGTCACCGGGCCACAACTGTTCGCGATTGGTTTGAAGAACATTCTGGACAATTCAATGAATGATCTGGCCACCTAGATCGCCCGACATGAATCCCATCGAGCATTTATGGGACATCATCGAGTTCTGTTCGTGCCCAAAATCCTGCACCATCAACGCTTTCACAATTATGGACGTCTATCGAGACAGCATGGTTCAATATTCCTGCAGAAGACTTCCAACGACATGTTGAGTCCATGCCACGTCGAGTTGCTGCACTTCGCCGGGCGAAAGGAGGGCCGACACGATATTAAGAGGTATCCCATGACTTTTGTCACTTCAGTGTATAATGGAAATAAATAGAAACTATAGATATAAAAACAAAATACAAAATAAAAAGCTTTTTAAGGAAATAGAAAATATGCAAGCATTATTTTAAATTTAAGATGGAAGTAAAGTTTGTTAATGCAAGTAGAGTTTGATGTTTGCAGAATGAAATTTTTTTCTCTTTTTAACATAGTGCAGTATTCACTGCCAAGGCAGAGAGAGGACGATGGGAGATTTCCTAGAACTATAGAGAAATATTGCAGATGGGTCATAGAAGAAATTAGGGAGGCTTGAGATCGTGATTCCATCCTGTTGTGTAATTTGGATAACGGTATTTACCTTCGTAGTGAACGAAGAATAGTTGGGCTTCAATTAACTTTTTCAAGGTTCTTGATATTTAAAAAAACAATTTTCTTTACAGTTTCGAAATATGATCGTCTATTGATTTTATTTGAAGGTCATGATGCAGCACGTCATTTCTAATGAACCAGAGAGCTCCCGTAATTATTCTAAGAATTTTATTTTGGGTAACTTAGGATTTTGTTTCTGTTTGTTTCTGCAACAAGGCCCCAGATGAGTGCTGCATAAGTCAGGATTGGTCTAAGGACTGGCTTGTATAAAATGAGTTTGTTTTGTAAAGATAAAGTAGAATATTTTCCTATTAACGGCAAGCTAAGCCGTAATTTGTTCCAGCATTTTGTCTTTACAATGTGGAGATGTTTCTGGAATATCGCAATGTTAAAATAAGTTAAATAATAAATGACTTTTATAATGCATAAATAAAAAATGAAACTTCTTCAAAATATAGTTTATTTTGCAGCTCTAAAAGTATGTAAATTTTCTTTAAAATATTATAAATTTGTCTATGTAGAAAGCCTTTCATATATATTTGCCAATAAAAGGACACTATAAATCTATAGGTATAAAAATGAAAAGGCTAAACAATGCAAGAATGATTTTTATAACTATCAGTGCAATAGAATGATAATAGACAGTGTAGTAAAATAATTCAATAGCAATAAAACATAGAATCAGCACCATTTTCAAATGCCTGGTTGTAGGATTTGTATAAAAAGTGACAACAAAATTAAACATCATTAATAGATACATATAATCCATGTCTGCCAAGATAAAAATAATGCTTGCAACTATGGAGAATATAAAAGAATTAGTATAAAATTTCTTATCACATATCGATAAATATATATTGATAAATACGCTGTATAAAAATAATAAGTCCAGAACAAATTCAATGACAGGATAAAGTATGCAAAAATAGTAAATAATTAAAAAGTCGGTAATAAAACCAAATCCTGGTATAATAATTGATAGAAGTACAAAAGGATATATGACAAACAAATATAGGTATTGAACAAGTGGATGTATTAAAAAGCTCATCATCATAAGAAACAGAGAAATATCGTATTGCTCTAAGTGGAAAACTCCCAAATTCTCAATGAAGTAATAACTCTTTAGGCCTAATATCTTAATGTGCATTGCTTTTTCTTTTCCATCAATATTTATGAAAGGTTTCAGTACGTCTCGTAGTCTGGGAGTAGTAGCCATTCTGAAAGTAAAACCAAATAACATTTAATACTTCCATAAAATTTTATAACAATTATGTAGAGTGCGTGTTATAATTATGTAGATTTCACATTAAACCAAAATACACATACGCAAAGTTTAATATTACTTTGAGGCATTTGATGAATGCTTTTCAAAAGCTATTCATTTCATATATAGTGAGGTTTTTCACAGAAGCAAAATCCCACTATTTAAATTTTTTGTCCCATGGTGGGCAAAGGGTGTCTTGCATACTGGCAGATTTCTGGACAGGAAATGTTTTTTTTTATGCGGTATAGTTGTCATCACTACGTTCAATGATCTACAATCACATTAGATCGAAACCTATGGGTAAAGTGGATTCGAACCACTATCAACATTATGGTACCGCCGGGACTCGAACCCGAAAACTGTCACACCGAGCGCCAGAATGCTAGTCATTCGGCCATCAACCCCAGTGTGAGAAACTACAAGTAAAATTTTCTGCCAGATTCATTGATCAATGTCAGAGCTTTAATAATTGCTTGATCCGTGGTCGATATGAACTGTTTCTCGAATCAGATGGGTTCCAACCTTGCTTTTAATGCAACTAAAACAGAACAAATATTTCTGTAGTGTTCCATGAAATCGTAACATATTTGATTAATATACTGCAAATAAAATATTTTCGTAAACAAACAACTGGAAATGATATTTTGTAAATAATCATGGTATACAATTTCATATATCCTTTTTTTTAAATTATGTTGCACCATTTTTAACACCTTTCCTTTTTCAGTCAATCGTGTATTTTTTCTCGAGGAAAAACGTTTGGCAAAGGAAATACAGTTATTTAATGTTTTAAAAATAAATTTGGTAGATGGTAGGTTTGAAAATCATATCTTCGTCGAATACGTAATTTTAAATTTCTACATCTAAAGTTTAGTTTAATACTATGTAGAATTTTGCTATTTTTCTATGTTAAAGGGGTATCCAACTCGTTCATATAATGCAGTTTGAAACAAGTACGATGGTTATTCGAAAAGAAAATCTGTAGTTATTTTAGAGCAACGAGCAATTATTAGCGATTGAAACAATCACACTACTTTTCTATATAGCCTCAGCACGTGAAACTATTTAATTTTTTTTATATTACTTGTATATAGTTATAATAAAGTCAATTCCTACTTTCTTTTACAATATTTCAGAAAGTGATTTATATATAATTTTCATTTATTTTTTAAGTTTATCTGGCGCCATCTATTGGTAGATATATGCAACCTAAAAAAAAATTAAATTAATTAATTAAATTTAATTAATGAATTAATATTTGAAGAAACTGTATTAACATCTAGTGCCATCCACTACAAGTTCAAAAAAAATGTATTTGAACTTGAGTGGATGAAAAAAAAAGTATTTTATTAACGATTGAAAATTTGAAGAAGATATATAGGGAGAGTGTGAGCTAATAGAAGGAATTGAAAAAAAGAATTGCCTGGTAGCATTGAAGAATGTATCCGATGGTTAGCCACGATATTCTTGCTTTGTATGCGTTTTTGAACTCATAAACGCCTTCAAAACATTGATAACTCCAGAATTACTCAAAGTGAAAGAAAAGCCAAGTTATGCTGTGAGGAATCCATTTGACCCTAAACGAATGACTGGATGAAACCTTAGAGTCAACAAAGAAGATTTTGAATTATCATGGTCTACAATTCTCGATCAACAATAGAACACAGTTATATATGCGAGTGCTTCACCCTAAGACCGGTTATTATGACGAGCTCTTTATTTATTGAGGACATGATATCACGTGGGTAGATAAGTATCACCTTTAGATGTTTGAAATATAACGTGTTTTTTTTTTACTTCATTGCTACTAAAAAAAAAGTTTATATGTTATATAAATTTGTTGAAATTAGTTTTTGTTGTAATCTTTACAGTTACCAATGTGCTATTTCAAGTAATCGTTGATTACGAATATTCATGAAATAAAATACATTTCATAATATAAATAATATTTAAAAACTTTTTTTTTCTGATTTAGTACCATTTATATTTTTGTGATCAAAATGCTTACAGAGATCATTTTACATTGACCCCAGTAACGGTGGTTTCGGTTTGGTTTGCCGCCCTACGGTCATCTTGTGCACACTTTTGGCTAAACAGACTGGGATCTACAGTTTAACGTGGATTCCAAACCACTACAAACATCCATGCCCAGTAACGGTGGATTACTAATTCCTAGATATAAATCAAATATTCCCAGCCTTGAACTTTCATGATCTACCATACTTTTTCCTCTTGTTAGATCGATGCATATTTTTGCCTGCTAGTTTATTGGGCTTATTACTAGTTAACAGAAAACGGCATCCAATGAGTCAAAATTACCATCCTGCTTGATTACCGGGCCTAAAGTCGAACTATTGATTTACAACCACTTCATATATCCAGATTCGAAGAATATAAATAAAAAAAAAAAGTTGTTTTTTATGGTAGGTGCAAGTTTTATTATTAGAAAGATATATTTAAATTTTAAATTAAAATTAATTTGATTAGGAATCTAAAAAAAAAAAAATTCGCTGTGAAACATTATGCAACAAAATAGAATATAGTATATGTTAGCAAATCCAAATTTGAGTTGAGTGTAGAAAGCATTCGTACATTGCCAAATTGTAATGGAATACACTTTTTCATAATTTAAAAAGAGGGCAATTATCAAGCTATTTGAATTTGGAATTGCAATTATCAAAATATTTGTGCATTATCATATAAAATAACTCAAAGAACGTAATTAGAATTTTTTAAATTAATTGTGAATGCGAAACATGCACATTTACTGCCGTGATTTACAATCAGTTTAAAAATGAAAATACGGAAGATTGCTTTAGATGCTTTACAATGCATATGCTGACATAAACTTAAATTTAATGTTTGTGATTTTGAAGCACATCTTTTAGAAATACAGATGAATCGTTTTGAATGTTTCTATTTCAGAAAGGAAATGGATTTTAAAAGTTTGTAGATAAGGCAAATCATTAAATAAAGTTTCATTTTGTTTGGAGATTTCTACAATTGACAATAAAAGATTTGGTTCTCGTTGAATATTAATTAACCAATCACGCAATAATCGACCATTGCTTCTCAGGTTTATGGTAGTCGATTCATTGTTTGTCAATTGGGAAAAAAATAAAATTGAGGGTTAGAGCTTCTATAATTTCAGTTTGCTAAAAATGCAGAACTGCACGTATCAGTAAACATAATACGAAATGTATGCAATAAAATTTGTTTTACGGTTTAGTTGATGGAAAATATTTCACGACTTAGAAGAATTGTGAATTTACTTGGATTTTGGGGAGCAAAAAAAAAAATCTACATCATGGTTCTGAAATTGGGGAAAAAATCTATCTTCTTGGAGGAGATTTAGTTAAACGTTTTTGGATCTGATGATACAAGAAAAATGTGGAGAAAACTAAACACAAAAATAAATTCAAAGAATCTTCTTCCAACAATGAGTTATGACGATTGTTCTTTATTTGTTTACGGTTGTATACATGGCTACAGTGTAGAAAATTTGAACACTCTTGGTATAGTCATAAACTTCAATGGGAACATTTATATATTGAAGAATAATTTACAACTTAATGCAGTAAAAATAGGATCGATTACGACTGCGTTAAATATTAGGACTTTTATGTTAAATAACATGCAAAAATTTCTTCACTGTCCTTCACATTTGTCAGATATCAGACCCAGCAAGTATTTGGCGAATGTTTTTTAAATAACAAAATAAAATTTAAGATTCGTTTCTAGCAATAATGACTTAAAAATTGCTTTTCAAGAATCGAAATCTATCCCGAATACAATTACTTCAAAATCCGTCAAACCCATATCACGTTAAACGCAAAGTATTAAAAAGACAAATGATATCCAATCAAGTAATAATAGTACGTCATCTGTTTTAAAATTTGCAAATTATCTTGATTGCATGAATATCTTGTATATTTTTGGCTAAATATTTAACATTTTTTCTTCTAATATATGAAGGTTTTATAATTTTAATTGAAATAAAAATATAAAACACCAAATAAATATTTATATATGCATATTGCTTTTTTTAAATGTTTAATCCAAGGATCAAAAATTTTAGGCATTTTTTAAGTAATAAAATTGTAGGATTATTTTTTTCACACTTATTATGTATCGCATATTGTTTCTCTTATTATTCACAGTATTTAAAACACTATTCAGAATTAAACTATCATTGCAAAATTTAAATTAAATGGTTTAAAATTAATGTACATGTACAATTTTAAATAATATAAACATTTACGGAAAATTATTAACCTGAATAATAAAATTGTAATGTTTAACGTTTCCTTATCTAGCCTAAACAGTTTTGTACATGTTTCCAAAATATATTTAGCAAAAGCAATTTCTTTAGGCGAAACTTGCAAAGTTTAATTTAGGTATAATATCTAAACCGCACTTTCTGTTTTAAACATGTTTATAATAGATATATACATACCTCTCAAAATGGAAGATTTCAGTTAATTTAAGTTATTACAAAAATATAGTTTATTATTATGAATAATGCAGTAAAATGGAAATATTAAAAAACCAGAATATCGAAAAATACAAATAAAATTTTATATATAATAAAAAAAATTAGATATTTTCCAGTCTTCTAAAATGAATGGAAATATTTATTATATTAGACATTTATTGCGCCAGTGGATTGATAAACCTCACAATGCTTTTTCTCAAACTTTGTGAATTGAACCATTTTAACTTTATTTTTCTTAATATTTCCATCAAGCCATCTGAAGTTGTTATATAAAACATTGCCAATAAAAGGGAAATATAAATAAGATTTACCTGACTTTTTTCTTGCCTTTTGAATTCCAACTAGTTAAAAGATTATACTAAATCATCAATCTACAGTTTATGCTGATTGATGATTTTTATGAATCAAAGTGTTCGCGATTTGGCGAATTTTAAAGATTTAAGCTTACCGTTTGGCAATATTATCTTAAATTCTTTGATTTATTATTACAATATTAAATCAATTAGTATAGTAGAGCATCATTTCCGAAATTCAATCATATGAAGGATTTCAACATTCAAGTCTACTTCGTTGGTGGTAGGCGTTTTATAATTATATTTCATAGTGTTAGTTGAAAGCAATATCAGAGATCTATTATTATCTATTAAGTCATCGATCTGCAATTTATGCTTGATTAAAAGTGTTTGCGATTTGGCGAATTTTTTGTATATATATATATTTACTGTTTGGCAATATTACCTTAAATTATTTAATATATTAATTTAATCCGAAAATTGATTGGCATAGCATTTCATCTATATCCCGCCAAACTCAATCATATGAAGGATTTCTACATTCAAGACCTTTCTTTTTGGCAGAAATTATATAATTATAGTTCTTAGTGTTAACAGTCAAATTTTAAACAGTAGGTCTGACTTTAACATTTATCTGTTGAGTTTGGTTTGTCGCTCTACTGTCATCTTGTGCATACCAGGGCTAAACAGACTGGGACCTACAATTTAAATACAGTGTTGGTCGATTATTTTTTTTTTTTTTTTTTTCAATCCAGCAGGCAAAAACGCACTACCCAGGAGGTGCTTTGAGCAATTGATCTTCAGACGCTGAGTAAGCCTTTAGGCAAGCGCGGGACCACAGAGTAGTTACTACAAACACTTAGCCGGGACTCGAACCCGATATCTTGGTAGCACTAGCCACCAGGAGGTGCGTGATAGGCTTATTAATTATATATTATAGACTGACAACACTTCCCAGTAAAAAGAAATTTTCTTCTTCTTGAAAAATTACCTGTTGGCAGAAGCCTTGGGGCTGTTCAGACAGTCGGAAAAGCCACACTATTCATCCAACCACCCTATACTCTGCGCAAAAGCACTACGATCTTGTTAGAGATGTTGGACCAGCTGATATATTAAAAAAATAATTAAATTAAAAATGCCACAAAATTCCGAAATTTCATATTTTATCAAGATCATCACATAAACAACCCATGGGAAAACCGCCGGAACCTGCATTTCTCTTTTTAACAGACATAAGGATAATTGAAAATCTGTGGTGCATACTAAAATGTCCTTACAGCCCATAAAATTAAAATTGAAAAACATTTTTTGTATGAAGAATGGAACAAAGCGTTGAATATGCTGATTAATGAATTAAAAAAAAATGTTCTGTGTTAAAAAAAAAAATATGATATTTATTAATGGGTGATTATAATTTTAATTAAAATATGCATTGATTTAGATATTTAGAATTTAAATACCTTTTTAATAAGGACATTTCTTTTTTTAATCCGTATTCTTTTCTTTCTTTCTTGTAAAATCATTTGATAAACTTACAAAGAAACATTTTAAAATTTCTTTAAAATGACCTGTTGGTTATACTACTGTGTCCCAATTTCAGGACTTATGGAATTTCGTTTTTTTTTTTTTTTTTTTTTTTAGGTTGCTGAGCACTGTCCTTGACATCTGTGTGAAATTTGACGTCAAAAAAATTCATTAGTGTTAGAGTTAAGCCTTGTGAGACGCTAAAACTGATTCCGGCGATTTTTGAAATGCCTGAAATAACTGTGCAAAGAACTTGCATTAAATTTTGTTTGCGAAAACGTGAGCATTCGGCGAGCATTCCTATATCAAACAGTTCAAAGAAGCTAGAGAACGCGTTGAAGACGAAGAGCCCTCTGTGCGGCAATCCAATTCACCCGATTGAAGCTTCTTCGTAAAAAAAAAAAAAAACTTTTTCGTACAAACCGTTGATATACGATTAGAACTTTTTGCTGATGATGTTGGAATTTTAAAAGGATCGGCCAATTCCATTTTGGGCCTCAAACGCGTCAAATATCGATGGGTACCGAAAACACTGAATGCGGCAATTCACACGCATTGATTCTTCGTGATTTTTTCGCCAAAAAAGGAAACCCTGTTCCACAACCACCGTATTAGCACCGTGCGACTTCTGGAATCTAAAAAACCACTCCGGGGACACCGTTTTGAGTGGATTGAAGAGTGATTCAACATGAATCGAGCTCTCTTTTTGAAAGCCATCCCTGCCGATGACTTTTTAGCATCCATTAAAGATTGGAAAAAATGTTGGCATATGTGCATTGCGTCCGAAGGGGATTACTTTGAAGGCGATGAAATAAATTTGGAAGAATAAAAAGTTTTTGAAAAAAAGTAATTGGTCTTCATTTTTGAGCACAGTAGTATTTTGTTGTTTAGTGATAAAAATATATATTGTAACGATATTTAAGGAGTGGAAATTTATTTTAATCCTTAAAAGTCTCAAGATAAACAATATAAGTGCTTAAAGTCATGATATTACATTTAAAAGGCAATAAAGTCATGATATACATAAGAAATGAACTTTAATGTTTAAAATTGAAATGGAAAGATCATTTAAAAAAGGGGAATATTTCCTCATTTCATTACTCACAAGTAATATACGGTATGCATCTGAATAACTTATGAGTAAATAAAGACTATGAGACTATGCGGTTTATGAAAATAATTTTGTGTTTGAACATAAATTTAAAAGTTTGAATTTTTCATAACTTACAGTTAATTAAGTTATAAATTGTTTCATTTTGCAACCTGACAAAAAAAATGATCTACAATGTGGAGTTTGTTAATATTGTAGAGGTAGTGTGTGACTTAGAAAATGTTTTTGTCGCTCCGCCTTGAAATGCAACCCAGTTTACTGTAGGATTTAATGGCTATACAATTGGAATGCCATGATGATGTGAATAATTACTAGTTAAGATAGAATGTCATATACAAAGAAATCTCAAAGCAAACTACAAGTCTGAAAGATTCAAACAGTTGGAGGCAACACGGGGCCTTCAAAACTATAAAGGGATCATTATCAGAATTCAAACTGAATTGTTCTTCGTTGCTAAAGACGACTTCTCTACATTCCATCGTAGTCCAAAATTGCGGAGAGGTACATCACTCCTCAAAGGTTTGGTTTGGTTTGTCGCTCTACGGTCATCTTTTGCACACTTTAGACTAAACAGACCGGAACCTACGGTTTAAAGTGGATTCGAACAAACATCCATGGCACCGCCTGGACTCGAACCCGAAACTTGTGGTACCGAGCGCCAAAGAGCTAACCACTCGGCCATTCAGGCCCACACTCCTCAAAGGAGGAGATAGTGGGTTACTATTAGCTTCAGCATTAACAATGGATACCACGATACCAAAAATGATCGTCAGAAGAAATCTCATCATGTAACGTAAGAGGAGATAGTATTAGTTGTGTTGCCAGTGTGCTCATAGTTAAAAATATTGGAATCATCTATGTGTATGCTTGTCTAACAGTAGGGTAGTTAATTCTACTGTTTGTTGGAAAGCATCCTGGGGAGAATCGCGTTTTTATTTAAATTTATTGTCATCCAAAAATTAAAATGGCTCAAATTTCTTCTTGATGTTTTCAAACCAGTCATTGATAAGAATTAAGTTCTATATATTCTAAATATAATTTTTCATTCATCTTCATAATTAAAGTTAAGATAGAGTGTCATATGCAAAGAAATTTCAAAACATCAAATGTGAAAGATTCAAACAGTGAAGAAAGCACCACGGGGCCTTTTCAAAGACATATATATGGATCATTATCAGAAGCCACACTGAATCGCTATGCATCGCTGAAAGGATTAGCCTGCAATCTATCACAGACTACTAATGTCGAGCGATACATCTCTCCAAACGGATGCGGCAATGAGCGCGTCACAATGAAGATGCTGCACTCATAATCGACACCAAAGAATTGTTCGCAGAAATCTCGCAAGAGAAAGAACATACGTAGATGCTGTAGAAGTTCTGCCACTTGTAGGGAAGCACCATGGATGTTCCTTATACCATTAAGTTTTTTTTTTTAATATGCTTTTATTAGTTTCACCTGCATGTTTGTTTGTTTTGTTTGTTTGTAACCGACTCTTTGGGCTCGATTTTGCCCTAATTTAAGCGATCAGATTTAATTTAAACGTGTGTAATTTTAACGTATCAAGGACCGACGACAATAAAATATTTTTAAAAAGTTTATCATCTTATCAGGATTAGGATCGCCAGGATTAGTGATTTTATTTTAATTTATGAAGAGCAATTTAACCCATGTAGAATGAAAGTACCTAAGACATTCAAACCTATGTGGGACAGTGGCGCAACGGATAACGCGCCTGACTACGGATCAGGAGATTCCCTGTTGGCCCGAATCATGGCTGGCTCGACATATTCACATTTAGCCTTGTTTTCCCTCACAATTAAATTATTATAAGAACCATAATTCAGGTCCTCTGTACCGGGGCCCTCATTTAAATATTGTAGTTTAAAAACACTAAAAAAACTCTTTTAGAGTTAATCAAACTAAAAGTAAAAAATTTATTGTTAACATAAGAATAAAATTACTGTCGAGAAAAATGAATGTAACTGTTCTAAAAGCGTGGGGTTCTTTGTATGACATTTTAAACTAACTCTGCATTTCGAAATGAAACTAGTGAAAAATTATAACGATTGATATCGAACATCTCACGTTTTTAGAACAGTGACATTCATTTTTCTCGTCAGTAATTTTATTCTTATGTTAACAATTATTTTTTACTTTTTTTTTTTTTAAACTATAATTTTTGTATTGTAAATAAAGAATAGATCTTTATGATATGATACAATGTATTCCAAACAATTTCTTTTATATATTCCCATAGAATTGGGTCTCTGAAGGGCTGAAATATGTATTAAATTTACAGGACTTTCAAAATGAAAGGACAACTGCACACACACAACTCCCATATTTTGCATTAGAAATGGTCGAGATAAATCTGTGGGCTAAAAGTTTCCATTGGGTTTGATGAAGCGTGGGATGCTAAATGACTAGATAGACTTTTGAGTGTGTTAGATTAAATTTTATATTGTAATATTAATATAAACAGTGTTAAGACAATCCATTTTATTTCTAAGTAAGATTGAATCTCTTCATTCTGTGATTATGAGCTAACTATTCAAGTTATTTTTTAAGATTATAAATGTTAAACAATATCTGATCCACGCAATTTATAACGATTCGAATTACTTCTGAAGAAGAGACGAAATTGTTTTAGAAACATTACTTCAGAATTGTTATTTCATTTCGAATTGAATGCCTCAACCACTTAAGATGTACAAAATGAAACCAGCATAAATGTATTCGGAACACTATTTGACAAGCCCTTTTAAGTCCACAAACATAATCAGTTACTGGAAATTTTGCACTTTACATGCTTTCGAAAAACGTTCTTTTCTACACAAATTACTTTCAGATTTCTACAGTGAAATACCAAATTGAAATTTAAATTGACAGAAGCTTTTTGTAAACTCATAGTTGCTCAAAAATAATCTGCCACCATGCTTTTTAAGAAAATGGACTTTTTAGAATTTTTGAAAAATCAGTGTTTTTCGTAGCAATCGTAATTCATAGCGCCTTTTGTTGTAAAAAGGCTTTTTTTACGGAATAGCGTTTCTCTTCCTTTTTTAAACCAGAAATTGAATAAAGTCAATACAACATTTGTAAAAAGCTCAACTTATTTTTGCTTTTGCATTCATCTGGTCCACTCAACTACTGAAGAATTGGAAGAAAAAAAATTATAAGTAAAGAAAGTTTCGCTTTGGTTAAAAGCAAAGAACTAAAAGTGGAAAATGTTTAAATAAAAAAAAAAAAAAAAAAAAAAAAAAACGTTGGCACATATAAAGATAAATAAACAAATTTTTTATGGCTAAAATTCATTTATATTTCTAAATAAGAAATTTTTTTAGTATTATACAAAAGATTTTAAAAAAAAATACTGATTTTGGAAAAGAGAAATTCATTGCCATTGTTTTTAGTATGAAAAAAAAAGAGTTAATTTACAGTATTGAAAATTGCTAAAGTGCCATTACAAAGACATAATTTTACATCGAATTCTTACATAAATATGGATATAAGGGTATTTCTGTTATTATATTAATTTCTGTAGGGAGTATATCTAGTAGGTTTAATTTTTTATTTAGTACGTGGTAAAGTTAATTAGTTATTAGGAGTCATTTGTTATAAAATATAACTATTGTTAAGGAGAAACAAGTATTCTACCGATATCCCATACAATGGTATATTGTCAAAATTTAATAAGCTTTCGTTGCACCGTATATTGGGTTGTATCTGTCACTGTTTAAAAAATATAAAAACATATTGCCTTCTAACATTTATTGATTACTATAATAAGCTTTTTAAGTTGTAGTGATCGTAAGCAACAATAAAATCCATATTTTTGTATACAATATTTTATTATTTTTTATGTTTGCTAAACTTTTATTGTTCAAAAGAATTTATTCAGTTTTTTTTTTCAGTTTATGGCTAAAAATTATGGACAGTGCATTCTTGTTTAAAACATTAATAATTAGGAGAAAATTAAAAATAAATACGTATCGATATATAAATTATTAATAAAAAATCTTAATGTCAGTCTCTACATTCAGGAAAACATACGTATGACTTACTTGATAATGCTTTATTTAATGCAAGGGCATTGTTTTGTGAATATTGTAAACTATTGTTAAAATCAGTGTAATATTGTTTTATGCATCATTGTTTTATAAATACAGATTTCAAAACATTCCATGTCATAACAAAATATGTGTTAAACTAGATATAGCTAGGAAATAATCTTAAGAATACTTATACCTTCAGTAAAAATTGTTTATATGGAATTTAAAAGTACTTCACATGAAATGCGAAATACTTTCATTCATTTTCAATTATCACGACTTGTGTAGTTAAGATTATTCTATAATCCATTATTTTTTTTTCTGGCTCTTTGAGCTCTTTATAAAATTACCAAATGTAATAAATTGCATATTTTAATCTGCATTATTTATAAATGCAATCCATGGTCACATTTTATGATTACATTTTTTAAACTAAACTAGTTCAAACGTTGCTTGTAAAAAGCACTGGTAATAGTGCTTACAATGTTGCAATAAAGGAAAATATTTTAAAATAGTTCTATTTTTAAAATAATTTAAAATGTAGTATCATTAAGCATGAAAAAGTATGTATAATAATTTTCTAATCTACTTAATGATTAATGTTTTCTAGGAATGATTTTATCAGGGATTGTATAATTTAATCTTTCATTTTAATTGAATTTTTTAATGCCGCTTATTGTCCATTATCGACGTGAAGTATTTTACATCCTTCTTACATTTTGAGCTAAATTTTCTTTAATAAATTGAAGCTAAATTAATCACAATTGGGTAAAGAAAATCATGTGCCTAAAATCTCAATAAAAACATACAAAAGAATAATTATAAGGATTCATCAACTAATTACACTTCACCTTGTATATATGCAAGATTCTGTACTGTTATTGTCTTTTTTACTTCAGTATGAAATGAAAACTAAACATCGTCTTTTAATCATAATTAGAGCCATTAAATGGCAGCTTTTATCAACGTCCTCATTTAAGAGTTTTACAGACATTAATTTTATTCGTAATTAGGTTTCAACTCATTATGAATAGTAGCTGAATAGAAGTTCATTTCCCTTAACACAACATGTTCCTGATAAACCGTATTATTTATTATGTAATGGAGTTATTAATTTAAATGATTTTAGTTAACACGTATAATTTTGTTTAACGTCTTTTTTATATCTTAAATTGTCTATCAATCCAACATTTTATTATATTTCATTTATTTTACATAGAAAAATAACAAAATCATACGAATACTATTTTTTTTTTCATAAATGCGATCTGAAAATGTATTTGTTTTATTTGTAAAATGAAACTAATATTATGTTTGTTTTTGATGTCGATGTTTATTATTAATTCTGCGATAAGTTTAAAAAGTGTATAAAATTCCCACAAAGGACAATTAAAGAAATATGCTTAAACTTATATATGTTTTATTCATTATTATTAGTTGCAATAATTACTTCAAATGTGCAATTGAATCACTGACTTCCAAATTTAATACAAGACATTCTTCATTTATAACATATTAACAATGCTAAAATTTAATATTCCTGACGAAATACAAGCAGGCCTAATTGAATAAATTTTAGTTGGCAAGATTACATATTCTCGTATATATAAATTGAAGTATAATAATAAATAAATAACGAATTTATAAAGTTGATAAAAACTAAATAATTCACTACTAATTAAAATTATTCAAAAGTCTTATAAAAAAAATTTCACCTTTCCGGCTTGTCAAATGTTAAAAATATTTTAAAAAGTTTATTAATTGAATAAATTTCCAAAATCAATCCAAAATATTAATGATAAATATCACGTTAAGTTTCGTAAGAACAATAATGCATTCAATTTTCTAAACCTGGTGAAGGGTTAAAAAAATTCATCGTCCTACGCATAAAAAAAATAAAAAGAAATATGACTTTCAAATATTGTTTGGAGTCATTATGATTGATACTGTTTGCAATGGAAAATAAAAATATGGGAAGCAATCCTTCCAAGCCATGGATTAAAAAAGATATGAACACTTGCATGGTTAAAATTATAGAGAAATCGGAAAATCCGTCATGGTCTAACGAATTGCTTACGTTAACAATTAAACTGTTTGTAATTATTACATCTAGAACTGATTCAAGTATCGGGTTATAAAAACAACCAATGAAGAACAATACATAACAAGGTATGAAGGAGAGTTCTTGTGAAATAAAGGGAAATACAAGTAACAATTCAATGAAAGTCGCTTCTGTGTAGGGTCTTATAAGAAAATGGGAAAATAGTGCAAAGGCTAAAACTAAATCGTTGCGATTAAAATTTCTGTCTTCCAAATCCCAGATAAAGAAGTAACATTTTACAGCCAATATTTCCCAGTACACAGTTTCGTTATCTCGATCTACATTAATTATAGGCCTGATTTTGTCTTGCAGTTGGATCCAGGCTGTCATTCTGAAATTAGATGCGATTATAAATACAATATACAAATGTTTTTTAATGTTTCCAACTACTATTATTACATATAGTTAAAAATTGCTGGTTATATTTTTAGTTATTACAAGTAATAATTTAATACGGTTTTGATAAAAGTAGTTGTTCCAAAGTGGGTACAAAAATTTATTGCTTATAGATTACTAATACTTCAATACAAAATAAAAATTGTTCGTGTTATTACTGCTATCATTTGACTATTTACAATTAAGCAACCTAAGAATTTCACATTTAAAAATTTGAATTTTTAGTGAATTAGATCGATACTTATCTGAATCCTTAATTCAGATTAAAAACTCAATATTTGCATTCAAATATAAATGTAATATATATTTCTTTTTACCGTTATCAACTATTATTATTACATATAGTTAAAAATTTCAGATTATATTTATTAGTTATTGCTAGTTATAATTTAATACGGTTTTGATAAAAGTAATTGTTCGAAAGTGGGTACAAAAAATTTATTGCTTATAGATTAATACTTGAATACAAAAAAAAATTTTCATGTTATTACTGCTATCATTGACTATTTATAATTAAGCAACCTAAGAATTCGACATTTAAAAATTAAAATTTTTAATGAATTAGATCGATACATATCTGAATCATTAATTCAGATTAAAAACTCAATATTTGCTGCTTATACAATTTTTTTTAATATAGTTCATATACGGTTTTTATATAAATAAGCGAAAAGCATATAAAATCATTAGAAAATTAATAACATTATTTGGAATCTGAATTTTTACAGTTAGAAAATTTGACAAATATATTACAATTGTATTATTAAAAATAATTATATTAAGAAATTTAATACAAAAATTAGAAAATAATTTTGTGTACTACTTTTCATTACCAAGTATATGAAGTGGTAAATTCAAATATATTTAGCGATTAAAATAATTTAATGCATTAAAATTAATTCATTTTAAAATGAATTTAATAAAATAAATATCTGGATATAGAAAATATATAACTTAGGTGCAAAATAAATTAAGGCTTTATTATACAAAGACTTGAGTTTGTAAATTCTTAAAGAATTAAGTGTAATTATCTATATAATTTTAAAAATTTTTTTCAGAATAATGAAAATAAAACTTTAATATCCTTTCATATCTGTATAAGTAAAAAATATAAATAAAATTTACACTTTTTTCATTCATTTACAAATATCAAAATTTAATTCGCTCATCTTTATCGTTGTGCCAAATGATAATAAAAGTAATTTTTTATGTAATTTATTATTTTTATAGATGAAAATCATTATATTTTACTAACTCATATTACAAATTTCTTTAAAAATGCGTGAAAAACAATAAAATTACAAAATAATATAAATATATTATCTGCTCATGTGTCGGATTTGTATTTTTGGAGAGAGATATATAATGTTAACAAAAATATCTTTTGATAAAACATTTTACTAATCGGTCTGAAATTTATTTATAATTATGATTAGTTTAATAATAAAACTATAAATATAAATGAGAGGTATTTATGCATATGATTATAACATTGTGAAAAAATTAAACTTACATTAATTTAGGAAGATTCAAGATACTATTACTTTAATTTATGACCGATAACTTTCAAAATAATATAAATTAGTTGCAGATTAAAAATTCTCTTAAAAATATACAATATTAACCTTTCAACATTTTTGAGATTATCAGATTACTGCAAAGTATTACGTCTAGAACTTAAAACAACACGTCATCAAATATTTTGGATTTTTTTTTCTTCAAAATTATTGAATTATTGTGATGTAAAATAATATTGTAAAGAAAATGCAAAATTTTTTTTTAGTGAATAGTGAATATATATTAGATGATATAAAATTCTTGATAATAATAAAATTTTTATTTTTATTTCAGTCTGATTTTATGTAAATATTGAACCTTCAGGATCAATCCCGAGATGTGATTGAAATTTATTGCATATACATCAATAATTAAAATGACACAAAAAAGGATGCATTGTCGATCTTGCTTAAACTGCTCTTAAACTCCTCGCACTTTTCTATTTCTCTCGTTAACATATTTTGAATGCTATTTTTCATGTCTTGTGTACTCTGTTACCGCTGTAAAATGTTTACTTTTATTTATAAAGCAATGGGCTTAAATGGCCGAGTGGCTAGCGCTCTGGCGCTCGATACCACTGGTTTCGGGTTCAAGTCCCGGTGGTGCCATGGATGTGTGTAGTGGTTCGGAATCCACTTTAAACCTTAGGTCCCGGTCTAATATGGTCGTAGAGCGTTGCGGTGACTCCGCGTCCGTGGTTTATCTTCAAGTTACACGCTCCCCTGGGTAATGCAAAGTGAGTAACGTCTGTGCAGCGCTTGGCTTAAGGCATCCATGTCTGTTTGCCAGCTGCATTAGAAAAAAAAAATTATAAAGTAAACATTTTTTTTCTCTTGAATAGAGTTCTATCATACTCATAGTTATTCGATATGTCTGAAGACGCTTATTATAAAAGAACAGTAATTCTACAATTCCTACGAAAAGTCTGGTAGCCCTGTCAACTATGGGGTGCCCCATACGTTTTTTCCTAGTGTTATCTCATTTTCACTTTTCGTTTTAAGTACTAGTAGTGCTTCATGCGTTATAAATCATCGTTTAAATGTTGAAATGTTTGCTCGATCAGTAGTTTGTCTCTTTCTTTCATGTTCAAATATACTTCTTTGAGTGTTATTCTGTTAATTACCACAGAGTGACGACAATATTTATGGTATTTCAGAAATAAATTTGGACTCCTGGAATGTTGAATTTTTCGCTGATTTTTGGAATTTTAAAATTTTGAGTGTTTCTGCTTTGAGGAGGTCTCATTTCCCCTTTTGCAAATTTGTTGGGAAGAAAAACATTTGGATAAAGCAGCAGCATCGAGCAAACATCTTAAAGCACCAAGTCAAGTTAAGTCAAGTTCTCTTGAATGAGCAGAAGGAATTGAATAAAAATTTATAGAATTTTTATTTATCTCCAAAAGATCAGACAACACCAAAGAATAAGAATATATATTCCACTGACCTCGAGTAGGGAATGAATTAAATTCTCAGAAATCGATGATGTTCTGTGATTAGATAGAAGAGGAAAAAAAATATTCTATGAATGGCTTACTCATGCTTTGTATGAAGTAGTTTAGGATTCACCATCCATGAAAGCTTAAATGTTAAGGAGTTTCCATTAGGTTTCATAATTCTGAATCATGTGTTCCTTTTGTTCAGTGTTGTAAAAGTACAACTGACTATCATTGAACTACTAACTTTATACTTCACCATGTTGTGCCATTATTTAACAAAGTCTACTTAAAAAGACATTTTAAAGCATTAAAAAAATCTTTTAAACCTTCATCTTATATAACGAATCATGATAACTTTTCAATAAGGATCACCTAAGTGCAATCTTTTTTTTTTACCAGAAGAGTGGCACTTAACTGTATGTGTTGATGCATGATGCCGCATAACATGTTGAACTATCTACAACAATACTACTACTTCGAGCAATGAACATAAGTCAAAGGGCCATTTTAATTTATTACTGTCCTCTCTTAAGCCAGAATTTTAAAAAAATTTAATTTCATCTTCTTCGTATCTTCCTCTCAAATTACAATAAAATAATTTTGATATATAGATTTAAATTTTTCATGCTTTTTAAGGGATTTTTTTATTAATTTATCTTCTCCGAATTTCAATTAAATTTCCTTTGTATAGAATTCTTGTGAACCATTCATCAAGTCACTCCCCACTTAAAGGGAGGAGCGGTTATTAAGTAATTACTATGCTGCCAGTTTATAGTTTTGAACAATAAACTTATTTCATAATCATTTGTAAGGAATGAACATTTTATTTGTTAAGCATTCCATTGTTTATCAGAAAAGTTTATAAATAAATTAATTTATTGTAAAAAAAATCACTAATGGAAAATGAGATAGTGCAGAACCTCGTTCCAAAGATTTGCACTTAATTGTGATGTGTATAGCATAACCAGGATAATTGTCCTTTTATCATAAGCAGTATAACATATAAAAACAGGTTAAATAAGGCACAGAAGTAACAAGTCGTACTCTGTTTTAGTAGTAATAATTAATAGCTTTTTTTATTATTATGAAGCATTAAACAGTTTTATAAAAAAAAAACTAACTCAGTAGTACACAAAATAAAAACTGAGTAGCACACATCGTGTAAATAATTGACATTGTAACCGATCATTTTTTTTTTACCTCTAATAGCATTGCTAAGTGGTCAGCAGTGATATGCAACTGCGATTTGTGCAATGCACTACTGCGAAGTTTCCTTACAATAAAATCTGGGATCCCCGCCGAGTTCAAGACATCAATGGGAGCTGAGCTACAAGCCAGTTAACATGGTCGCCAGTATTCAACCTCCTATATTCTCCTTTTCTAGGAGTGTTATATTAGATAAATCCCTGTACGTTATATAACTTAGAAGTTATATTAGAAACAAACTTATTTACATTATAATAAATAAAAATAATTAGTTATTTAGTTAATTTTATTATAGTCTGGTGTGTTAGCCTTTTTAACACGATTTTATTAGTTTCACCTGTATGTTTGTTTGCTTGTAACTGACTCTTTGGGCTCGATTTTGTCCTACTTTAAGCTATCAGATTTGATTTTAACATTGTAGACTTATCAAGGACCGCCGACAGTAAAATATTTTCATAAGTTTATTATCTCATCATGATTAGGATCGCCAGGATTAGTGATTTTATGAAGAGCAATTTAAGCCATGTAGGATGAAAGCACCTAAGACATCCAAACCTACGTGGGACAGTGACACAACGGATAACGCGCCTGACTACGGATCACGGGATTCCCTCTTCGAATCCTGGATGGCTCGACATATTCGCATCTAGTCTTTGTTTTATTCACATTTAAATTATTGTAAGAACCACAGTTCCAGTCCTCCGTACCGAGACCTCATTTAAATATTATAGTTTAATCAAACTAAAAAGTAAAAAATAATTGTTAACGTAAGAATAAAATTGTTCTAAATAATTGTCTAATCACTGTTCTAAATGCATGGGGTGCTTTGTATGACATTTTTAAACTAACTCTGCATTTCGCAATGAAACTAGTGAAAAATGATAACGATTGATATCGAGCACCCCACGCTTTTAGAACAGTGACATTCATTTTCTCGTCAGTCATTTTATTGTTATGTTAACAATTATTTTTTACTTTTTAGTTTGATTAACTCTAAAAGCACGTTTTTTAGTGTTTTTAAACTATAATTTATTGTAAAATGAATCTGAAATATGTCAGGACACTAGATACTCATCGTTTGTACACATGAATCTGTTGAATTAGTAGTGAAGGAAATCATTTTACACATGAATAAAATTAGTTTACTTATTTCATATGTATTTTCCTTTTACAAAAAGAATTTTGTGTCCATGAGCTAAAGATTCAAGTAATTATTTTATGATTATAAACGCTCAAAAGATTTCATATAATAACTTAAGTATGGTCCTCGCAATTTTTAGCGATTCAAATTATTTTTGAGGAAGAGACGAAATTTTTTAAAACATCACTTGAGAATTGTTATTTTAATTCTCGAATTGAATGCCTCTACTGCTTAACATCTACAAAACGAAACTAGTATAAATGTATTCGAAGCACTATTTGGCATGCCCTTCTTAAATCCACAAACGTAATTAGTTTCCAGGGAAATTTGCACTTTACATGTTTTCAAAAACGTTCTTTTCTGCACAAATTACTTTCAGATTTTCTACAGTGAAATACCAAATTGAAACTAAAATTGACAGAAGCATTTTGTAAACTCATAGTTGTTCAAAAATAATATGCCACCATGCTTTTTAAGAAATGGACTTTTTAGAATTTTATTTTTTTTTAAAAAAATCAGTGTTTCGTAGAAATCGTAATTCGCAGCGCCTTTTGTTGTAAAAGGCTTTTTTACGGAATAGCGTTTCGTCTTCCTTTTTTTTAAACCAGAAATTGAATAAAAGTCAATACAACATTGGTAAAAGCTCAACTTCTTCTTTTGCTTTTGCATTCATCTGGTCCACTCCAACTATTGAAAAATTGGAAAAAAAAAAAAAAAATTATAAATAAATAAAGCTTCGCTTTGGTTAAAAGTAAGAGTACTAAAAGCAAAAAATTTTTAAAAATTAGAAATGTTTGCACAGATAAAAATTAAATACATTTTTTACGGCTAAAATTCATTTAGGTTTCTAAAAATAATATTTTTTTTTTTTTAATATTCTGCAAAAGATTTAAACAACAATAACAACAAAAAAAAAAAAATATTGAATCTAAAAAAGAGAAAATTTATCGTTATTGATATTGATATGAAAAAAGAGTTAATTTACAGCATTGAAAATTGCTAATTGTCATTACAAAGATATAGAATTTTATATCGAATACTGCATTGAATATGAATATAAAGTTATTACTGCTATTATGTTAGTTTCTTAAGGAAATATACGTAATAGGCTTATTTCTAATTTAGTACATGGTAAAGTTATTGCCCATGAGAATTAAGGAAATATAAAATTTGTTAAAAAAATTTCTTTATTGTTATGTCATTTATTATAAAATATAATTATTGTTGAGGAAAAATTAGTATTCTACGTATATCCTATAAAATGAAATATTGTTAAAGATTTAAAAAGCTTTTATTGTACTTTAAATTTATACAGTATCTGCCACTGTTTAAAAAATAAAATAATATCACCTTTCTATCTCTATTGCTTATTATATGCAAGCTCTTTATTTGTAATCATCGTAAGCAATCAATGGTGCTATAAAAAAATGTATTTGCCTATATGTATTTGCCTATAATATTTTATATTTGCTAAACTGCTACTGCCAAAAAATTGATAGCATTTATTCTGCTTTAAGTGTATTTTCAATTCATGGCAATAATATTAAATTCAGTGTATTCTTTTTTAAATATTAATAATTAAGAGAAAATTTTAAAAAATCTAAAAACTAATGACTTATAAATTATTAAATAAATGTTATATTGTCATTCTCTACATTAAAAGAAAAAATCAAATACATATCGTTATTTATTAGTAAATTTTCCGTCTGAAAAAGCCAATCTTCAGATTCTTAGTAGAAAATGAAAACAAACGTATTGTTTTTTAAAGTATGATGTTATTTGTAAAATTATTTTCAAAGTAATAACATTGTTTTGGGAATATTGTAAAGTAAGATTTTATGAATCCTTATTTTACAAAAATTTATTTTAAGAAATTCCAGCATATCATATCAAACTACTGGGCTATACTAGATTTATTTAGGAAAAACCTAAAGTATCCTTATACCTTGAATGAAACATTTTCAGATGAGATATGAAAATATTTCATATGAGACGTTTTCCTTACACAACTATGACAAAGGACCAGTGGTCAAGTAAGACATTTTTTGTCTATTTTATAATCTCTTAATTTTTCTCTTGCTCGATGAGTTCTTTACAAATTGAGTACGATGCAATCATGCATTTAATTTTGCATTATTTGTAATTACAATTCAAGGTCGTATTTTATGATACCTATGTTTGTTAAACTAAACTAGTTGTAAAAAGCACCGATATCAATGTTACATAAAATACTTACAATGTTGCAAACAAAGGAAAATAATTTTGAATATTTAAATTAGTTTTATTTTTAAAATAAATTTAAGTTGTAATATCATTACGCTTGAAAATGTATATATGTATATAGCAGTTTTCTAATGTACTTACTGATTATTTTTAGGAATACTGTGATCAGGGATTGTATATTCACATCTTTTATTTTAATTGATGTTATTGCTGCTTATTGTCCATTATCGACGTAAAATATTTTATATTCCTGTCGCAATTTGAGTTTAATTCTCTTTTATAAAGTGAAGCTAAATTAATAAACTCAAAGAAAATGTTATATGTTAATAAATGAATATAAAATAATTTCACAATTGATAAGTGAAAATCATGTGCATAAAATCTCAATAAAAACATAAAAGAATAATTGTAAGGATTAATCAACTAGTTACACATTCTATATACATATGAATGTGTACAGCTATTGCATTTCAATTTCAGTATGAAATGAAGGACAAACACTGTATTTTAATCATGATTGTAGCCATTAAATGGCAGCTTTTATCAACGTCCTCGTTTAAGAGTTTTCAGACATTAATTTTATTTGTAATTAGGTTTCAGAGCATTATGAATAGTAGCTGAATAGAAGTTAATTTCACTTAATACAACACGTTACTCATAAAGAGTATTACTTATTATGTCATGGAGTTATTAATTTACATGAGTTTAATTAAGATCATTTTGTTTAACGTCTTTTATATCTTAAATTGTCTCAAAGACGGATTTTTTTTTTTTTGGACAGGAATTATTTCATTACATTTCATTTATTTTACATAGAAATACCATTTTTTTTTTATAAATGCGATCTGAAAATTTATCTGTTTTATTTGTAAAATGAAACTAAATTTATGTTTGTTTTTGATGTTGATGCTTATTATTAATTCTGCGATAAGTTTAAAAAGTGTATAAAATTCACGCAAAGGACAATTAACGAAATATATTTAAACTTATATATGTTTTATTCATTATTACTAGTTGCAATAGTTTACTTCAAATGTACAATTGAATCATTGTCTTCGAAATTTAATACAAGACATTCTTAATTTATAACATATTACAATGTAAAAATTTAATATTTCTGACGAAAAACAAGAAAGACTTGATTAAATTTCAGTTAACAAGATTACATGTTCTCTTATACATAAATAAAAGTATAATATCAAATATAGAACGAATTTATAAAAATTGATGAAAAACTGAATAATTCTCCAATATTTAAAAACATTCGAAAGAGTCTCAAAAATTTTCACCTTTCCGGCTTGTCAAATATTATAAAAATTAACTAGAATGTTTTTAATTGAAGAAATGCCCAAAATCATTCCAAACCTCTTTTTGATAAATGTCACTTGAAATTTCGTAAGAATAATCATGCAGTAAATTTTCTAAGCCTGTTGAAGGGAGGAATAATACGCCATCCTACTCATAAAAAACAAAGCAAGAAATATGACTTTGAAATTTTGTTGGGAGTCATTATGATGGATGCTTCTGAAAATGTTAGCTATACAAAAGGGAAGCAATCCTTCTAAGCCACACAATATAAAACCTATGAACGCTAGCATGATTATAAATATAGAGCAACAGGAAAATCTGCCATGGTGTAACGCACTGCGTACGTGTACAGCTAAACTATTTAGAAGTAACACATCAAGAATTAATTCAAGTATCGGGTTATAAGAACAACCAATGAAGAACAACAAATAATGTGGTATGAAGGAGAATTCTTGCGACCTAAATGGATATACAAGTAACAGTTCAATGGAAGTCGCTTCTATGTAGGGTCTTATAAAAAAATGGGAAAATAGTGCAAAGACTAAAGCTAAATGTTCGCAATTAAAATTCCGGTTTTCTATATTCCAAATAAAGTAGTAACACTTTACAGCCATTATTTCTCTGTACACTAATTCGTTCTCTCGATCTACATTAATTATAGGCCTGATTTTGTCTTGCAGTTGAATCCAAGCAGCCATCTGAAATTAGATGCAAATGTACATGCAATATACAAATGTTTTTTTTATCGTTACAAACTATTATTATTACATATAGTTAAAAATTGCAGGTTATATTTATTAGTTATTGCTAGTTATAATTTAATACGGTTTTGATGAAAGTAATTGTCCGTAAGGGAGTACATATATTTATATGCTAAAAAGGACTAATATTTCAACAGAAAAAAATTGATCGTGCTTTTATTGTTATAAATGACTACTTATAATTAAATAACCTAATAATCTCACACTTAAAAAATTAGAATCCATGAGGAATTAAATCTATAGATCCGATAATACAGTATTTGTTATTTTCGAAATTTCATATATGGTTGTTACGTAAATAGTATATAGTTTCATATATGGTTGTTAAATAATGAAGGGGCATATAACATCCATTAGGAAAATTACAAATAATGGGATTAATATAAATTTCAAAGTTAAAAAAATTTCAAATATGTTAGATACATTATAAAATATTAATTATACTGAGTAATTTAACACAAAAAATAAAAATAATTTAGTGTCTAAATTGTTTCGTGTTTGCCAAAATACCTTGCAACGAAAAGCGATTTTAAAGTGGTAAATCTAAATATATTTAGCGATTAAAATATTTTAATACACAATTATTATTAAAGTCCTGATTTTATCTTGCAGATGCATCCAATCTGGCATTCTAAATTTCGATGAAATTATAAATACTATATACAATTTTTTTTTAATACAAAGTAAATTATTCTTAAAATGCGCATTATTTTACATCAAGAAACAAACTTCAACAGACTTTGCAATTTCGTTGTAACAAAATGCTACTAAAATTTAACACCTTTTATATTTTATTAAATTAATTACGTATTTATACAAAAACATGCGAACAAACAATAAAATTACAAAAATAATATAAAATATCTGCTCATGATTCCGATCTGTATTTTTAAAAGATAGACATATAATGTTAAAAGAAATATAGTGTAAATATATACTTTAATTCTCAGCTTTAAATTTATTGATAGTTGTGTTTAGTGTCATCATAAAACAATGAACATAAATGGGAAAAAATTATACTTACTTTACTTTAGTTTAATTTAGACGAATTAGATTACCCAATAATATTTGACCGATAACTTTCAAAATACTATAAATTAGTTGTAGATAAAAATTGCTTAAAAAGATACAATATTAACCTTTTTTGCATTATCCACTTATTGCAAAGTACTACGTCTAGAACTTAAAACAACACGTCATCAAGTATTTCAATTTTTTTTTTTTCAAAATTATTGAATTATTGCGATAAAAATTAATATTGAAAATAAAAGTGAAAAAACATTTTAGGTGAACTCTGAATAAGTATAGCTGATATAAAGGTATATGATAATAATAAAATTATTTTTATTTCAGTCTGGTTTTTATGGAAATTTTGAACCATTTAGGATCAATCCCGAGTTTGGTTTGTAGCTCTACGGTCATCCTGTGCGGATGCTAGGCTAAACAGACCGAGACCTACAGTTTAAAATGGATTTCGAACCACTACAAATATCCATCTCCGTGGTACCAAGCGCCAGGGCGCTAGCCACTCTGCCATCAGGCCCGGATCAATCCCGATCTGTGATTGAAAATTATTGCATATGCATCAATAATTTAAAAAAACACAAAAAGATGCATTAGCGTTCTTGCAAAAATATTTACCAAAACTGCCCAATAACTCCTTCCTACTTTATTTCTCTCATTAACCTGTTTTGAATGCTATTCTTTTAATGTCTGCTGTACTCTGTTACTGTTTAGAATTAAAAGTAAACAATTTTCTTCACAACTGATATATATGATTGTATATGCCGAAGTATTTGATGATAAATTTATAGCGTTTTTATTTAGCTGCGCAACTTAAGATCCAAAGGATAAGAACATTTTTTTTTCTAATGCATCTGGCAAACACTGAGACAGCTTGGTCTCTGATGCCTCAAGGCAAGCGCTGCACAAACGTTACTCACTTTGCATTACCCAGAGGGCGTGTAACTTGAAGATAAGCCACGGATGCGGAGTAACAATACCCCGCAATGCTCTACGATCCTATTAGATATTCCACGGCTTAAAGTGGATTCCGAACCACTACAAACATCCATGGCACAGCCGGGACTCGCACCCGAAACCTGTGGTACCGAGAGCCAGAGCGGCCCATTCAGGCCCAGAATAAGAACATAAATTTCGCATTTTAATTCCATTGGCCCGGAAGGGAATTATTAAAATTTAAAAAATTTTGATGTTCTGAGATTAGATAGAGGAGCAGAAAAAAATATCTTGCTCCTGTTTCCAATGGTAAGTAGTTTAGGATTGATCGGGTGCTTTATGTCCATGAAATCTTAAATGTTAAGAAGTGTCTATTAAGTTCCATAATTTTGAACCCTATGTTCCTTTTTTTTTCAGCGATTTTATAGTACAATGCACTAAGAGTGAATCGTATTGGAGAGGTGGCACTTGCAAAGTCAATACAATTGGTCTAGATGGCCGAGGACTAGCGCTCTGAAGGCCTGGCTGTTTCATGAATGTTTGTAGTGGTTCGGAGTGCACTAGATCAGACTTCTACCTACTGGTGTTCCATCACAACAGAAGCTGCCCTATAACCATAAGTGGACAACCTATAACTATAAGGCCATATGGGCACATGTGCTTGTTCTAGATGTCTGCGAAGTGGGATAAGAAACAACAATAACAAGGACACCGTTCCACCAAATGATTGTCAGTAGAAACCGAGCACTGGAACGGACAGACATAGAGCCCATGCAAGTTATGCCACGTATTGGACCTTCAAACATGTATATAGATCGTTATCAGAATACAAGCTGAATTGCTATTCTTAGCTGAAGATGATTTGTGTCCCTTCTTTCACATCTGAAAACTGCGCAGAGGTACACCACTCCTAACGGAGGCGACAGTGGGTTACTATTAAGGGCAAAGTTCTCTATGGATACCGTGACACCAAATGATTGTCAGCAAAACTCTCGTCATAAAATTGACTTAGGAGACGATACTAGTTGTGCCACTTGTGCACTTTTATTAGATTATGATGAATCAACTGTGTGCTTGAGTTTGCCTCATTGTTATTTGTTGGAGAACGTGTTGAGCAAAGTCGCTACATGTTTAAATTTACTGTAGTCTGGTCTCAAATTTCGTCACAGTATTGTCAAAACTGTCAAACTGGCAGGCAACTTGTAAAGATGATCACAAAGAATCTTTCATCTTGATGATTCTTTCTCTCTCAAACAATAGCTACTGATATTTTGGGTTGCAGAGTAAGAAATAATGTGTTACAGTGATCTGTCAATTTCATCAACTTCATTTTTTTTTCTTTCATTGTTGTAATTATATTTGCTTATTTATTAAAACTGATTCGTAAAATATACTTGAATTCATAACATTAACAATTTTTCAAGGATATTTCTTATTTCATGAAGTTTTTTCTTTTAATACCTGTAGAAAAAAAAAATAGTTTCCTATACTAACTTTGGTATAATACAGTATACGATTCAAGGTATTTCAAATTATTTCTAAGAAATTCTTTTAAGCATATGCTTTTAATTGGGTCTCTGCATCAGATAACTATGTGTTAAATTCGTTCCAAGCTTTTCAAAGTTAAAGGGAAGGTAAATGTACTTACTTCTCTAATATCTATGTGGAGGATGATTATGATATCTATATGGACATTCTACAAATGATGTAAATGACCAGATAAAACTTATGAGGTACACAAGAATTTTTCATAAAATTATACGTTATATAAACTGTAAGTTATATTAGATAAAACGTATAAGTTATATAACCTATAACTTTTATAAAAAATATTCTATAAGCATAACTTATATAAACTGTTATAACTTAACTAAATATAACTTATGTTATATTAGAGAAAAATCTATAAGTTATAAAACCTATAACTAAGTCCATAATATAAACTCTAAGTTATATTAGGCAAAACCTATAAGTTATATAAACTTTAAGTTATAGTAGATAAAACCTGTATACAGTAGAAAAACATATTGATTATTTAAATAAAGCTTTTCAATCAGGTGTGTCAGCCGTTTTTAATGTAAAATGAAGTTGGTCAAGATCCCTGTGTAAAGCTGAATCTGTTGATTTAGTGATGAAGCAAATCATTTTACACATAAATAAAACTATTTACCTACTTTATATGTATTTTTCTCTTACAAAAATAATTTTGTGTTTATAAGCTAACGATTCAAGTTATTTTTTAAGATTATGAACATTGAAAAGATTCCACATAATAACTGAGGATTCTCGTAATTTATATTGATTCAAATTATTTCTGAAGAAGACGAAATGTTTTTTTGCAACATTACTTCCGAATTGTTATTTCATTCTCGAATTGAATGCCACAACCCCTTCTACAAAAAAAATAATAATTCTATAAATCTACAAAATAAAACCAGCATAAATGTATCCGAAACACTATTTGACGAGCCCTTCTTAAGTCCACAAACATAATTAGTTTACTGGGAAATTTGCACTTTACGTGCTTCCGAAAAACGTTCTTTTTCTGCACAAATTACTTTCAGATTTCTACAGTGAAATACCAAATTGAAACTTAAATTGACAGAAGCTTTTTGTAAACTCATAGATGTTCAAAAATAATCTGCCCCCTGCTTTTTAAGAAATGGACTTTTTAGAATTTTATTTATTTAAAAATCAGTGTTTCGTCGAAATCGTAATTCACAGCGTCTTTTGTTGTAAAAGGCTTTTACGGAATAGCGTTTCGTCTTCCTTTTTTAAACCAGAAACTGAATAAAAGTCAATACAACATTGGTAGAAGCTCAACTTCTTTTTGCTTTCTGGTCCACTCCAACTACTGAAGAATTGGAAGGAAAAAAAAGTTATAAGTAAAGGAAGGTTCAATTTGGTTAAAAGTAAAAGTATTAAAAGTGAAAAATGTTTAAAATATAAGAAAAAATTTGCGCAGATAAAAATAAGTAAACAAATGTTTATGGCTAACCTTCATTTAGATTTCTAAATAAAACATTTTTTTTTTTTAGTATTCTACAAAAAAAAAGAATTAAACTAAAAAAAGAAAAATATTGAATTTCAAAAATATAAAATTCATTGTCCTCGTATTGATTATAAAAAAAAAAAAAAAAATTAAATAAACAAAAAAATAAAAATGTATATTAATAAAATTATAATAAAAAAGTCTTTATTAAATGAATTAAAGTGCAATTTTGAAACGACAAACAATTGTACATCGAATTCAGAAAGAAATAGCTGTATAAGGTTATTTCTACAATTGTATTAATTCCATTAAGAAATATACCTTATATACAAAATATAAGTTATTAGTAAATCCATGATATAGTTAATTATTAAGAGCATTTTATTGGAAAGTAATCATTATTACAGAAAATCAATTACTTATCGCATTAAATGACTGACAATATTTTATTCTATTGGATATAAGTTTTTGTAAATATACTAAAGTTGGATTTTATCAGACACAATTTTAAAAAGAATTGTCATAAAGATATGTACAAAACTCATTACGTTTATGGAAAAACCTAAGAAACCTTTATCCCTGTCTATATGTAAGATTTTAATTCGTAATAATTGTAAACGATCAGTGGTACCATGAAAACAATTTATTAATTATGGTTACATGTTTCTTTATTGTTAATATTAATAAAAATTTTACATATCATTCTAAATTATTTCTCTTTCAATCAGTGACCGCAATACTATGACCATTGCAATATTGTTTAAAATTTTAATAATTAGGAAAAAATAAAAAAAAAAAAATTATTATCAAATTGCTTTATAAATTAATAAGCCCTTATTTATTATATTTATATATATATATATATATTATAAGAAAACATACACACAAAGTAGGTTTTGTTATTTATTTGTTAAATTTTCCATCGAAAAAAGTCTGTTCTGCAAATTTATTTATTACAAAATAGAAACGTAGACAAAAAGATTTGATCCTGGATACAACTTGATATAATTCTTTGTTTTCTGCAATAGCATTGCTTCTGGAATATTGTAAAAATAGATTTTATGAAACATTTCATTACAAAAATTTTTAAAAAATTCCAGCATGTTATGATAAAATTTGAGTACAACTAGCTATAACTAGGAAATATCTTAAAAATTTTTATAACTTGAATGAAATAATTCGCAGATATCAAATATTTTCATTCATAATTGTCACAAAGGACCAAGGGTCAGATAAGAAGACATTTTCTGTCCTGTTTTATGTCGTATTGCTTTTTTCTGGTTTCTTGACTTTGTCTTTATAAAATCAGTCAAATGAAATAAATCGTATATTTCCTTCAGCATTATTTGTATAATTATTTGTCGTATTATTATGTTAACTATTTTTCAAACTAAACTAGTTTTACCGTTTCTTGTAAAAATGAACCGATTTCAGTAGGAAAGTAAATTTATGAAATAATACTTTCCATGTGTCCCAATGAAGAAAAATTATTTTAACATTTTCAGATAATTTAATTTTGAAATAAATATACATGAGGACATCATTAAGTATTTAAAAATATACATACAACTTTTCTAATCCACTTATGAATTTATATTTTCTAGGAAAGATTTGATCCGAAATTATGTATTACAATTTTATTTTAATTCATTTAAATTTTTATTTGCTGCTTATTTTCCATTACGAAAGGGAAACGTTTTACATTTCATTTACATTTCGAGTTTAATTTATTATTTTTAGCAGGCTAAATTAATAAACATGATCTATGATAAGCTTAAACAAAAAAAAAAAAAAAAGTTATATGTTAATAAATGAAGTTAAAATAATTTCACAAATGCAAAAAAAAAGGTAATCATATGTATAAAATTTCCATAGAATTATTGTAATGATTCTTTAATCTTCAGAAACTAATTATGTTTTTATATATATGTAAAATGTTTTGTTGTTATTCAATTTAGTATGAAATGTATTCTAAAAATTGTCTTGTATTCTTAATTAAAGCCATTAAATTACAGCTTTTATCAAAGTTCTCGTTTAAGAATTTATTCAGACATTAACTTTATCAGTAATTATAATTAGGCTCATTATGAATAGTTGCATAATAGAAGTCAATTTTACTAAACAAAACCTACTTCTGATGAGCCATATTACTTATTACGTGTCTTAAATTATCTTAAATTGTCTCATAGACGAAAATTGCAATTTTGGTTTTAATGAAAAAGAATTATTTAATTTCACTTTATTATATTTTATTAACTTTACATGGAGGAATAGTATGAATGAAAATAAAATACCGAAACTATTGTTTTATACATGCAATATGAAAATGTGTCATTTGTTTTGATTGAACTAATATTGTGATTTAATTTAATAACCGACTAAAGTCAATTTTTTTTAAATAATAGAGGATTTTAATTAGACACCCTATTCATGATGGTTTGATACCATTTATATGGACAGATAAAATAAAATATAACCTGCTGATTTATGCAAATATAGAGGTTATTCGCGAAGTTAATTTTATCTTCTAACATGTTCAGTATCATAGCCTATTTTAAATTATCGCATTACATCTTTATTTCCAAAACAAGTAATATATAAAAAAATTTTAAGTCAATTCCTACTTTTCTTTCACTCTATTGCAGAAAGTCCTTTATAAATAGTTTTAATTCCTGTTTTTAAGTTTATATGGCGCCATCTATTGGTAGATATATGTAAATTAAATCTACAAAAAAAAACTAAAATTAATTAATTAAATTTAATTAATGAATTAATATTTGAAAAAACTGTATTAACATCAGTGCCATCCACTACAAGTTCAAAAAAAAATGTATTTGAACTTGAGTGGATGAATAAAAAGTATTTTATGAGAGATTGAAAATTTGAACAAGATATACATAGGGAGAGTGTGAGCTAATAGAAGTGATTGAATAAAAGAGTCTTCCTTAAAATATCAAGGATTATTTTGTTTCACTCCACCTCCACAATCTGCTTTGGGATGCCTCTAGTTTAGAGTTTATTGGAGACTTGGATGGTTTACATTTAAATGGAATAGCTTCAAATTTAGTTCTATTTTTAATTTTTCCAGACGTAGAGGAGTATATTTAGAGGTATGATTGGTAACTTTATCCTAATGGAACATAACACATTAAAGATTGCTTCCATAATGTGTTGGAATTTTTAAAAATATTACTATGCCCAAAAAGTATGACTAATTTTTTTTTCAAAATCACTTTATTTACACCAAATTTATTTCATCGCCCTCAAAGTAATCCCCTCTGGATACAATGCACTTATGCCAACTTTTTTCCAATCCTCAATACATGCTAGAAAGTCATCGGCAGCAATGGTCTTCAAAGCGCGCCGATTCACGTTGAATCTCTTCAATCGACTCAAAACGGTGTCCCCCGGAAGGGTCTTTTAAGTTTAGGGAACAGGCAGAAGTCGAATGGTGAAAATACGGTGGCTGTGGAACGATATGGGTTTAATTTTTGGCGAAACAGTCACGAAGAATCAATGCACTGTGAGCTGACGCATTCAGTGTTTTCGGTATTAATCGAGATTTGACGCGTTTGAGGCCAAAAACATCTTTTAAAATGGAATTTTGAAATTCCAACATCATCAACAAAGTCTCTGATTATAAATCGACGGTTTGCAAGCACCAAATCTATTTTGTTTTGGACGTGAGCTTCGTCGGTTGAGGTTGATGGTCGACCAGTGGGCTCTTTATCTTCAAAGCTTTCTCTGCCTTCTTTGAACTATTTATACAACTTTTAAGCATTTATTTCCGATATAGGAATGCTCACCAAATGCCTTCTGCAACATTCTATACGTTTCTGCAAACAAAATTTAACGCAAGTTCTGTTCTCAATTAATTCAGACATTTCAAAAATTGCTACAGTCAGTTTTAGCGTCTCACAAAGCCATGCGTAACTCAATCACTAATGAATATTTTGACGTGAAATTTCAGACAGATATCAAAGGCAACGCCAGTAACCTAAAAAAGAAAAAAAAATTAAAATTAATATTTAAATTGAAAACTGGTCTTACTTTTGGACACAGTAGTATGAGTCGTTTGACATTAGAAATAATTAGAATGATTGTTAGCAACAAAGTTTATGAAATATCCTCAAGAATGTTACTACAGACAGTGGAATTGAAGAAAGCTCCTTAGGTGTTTTTATTTCGGAAATATGGCAAAATCAAACATATTTTTATTGTTATATTAATTTATTATAATGCGCTGCGTTTTTTTATTTATTATCGGTGGTTAATTAGTTAAAAAAATTTTTAATTGTGTCACGAGTTTCTTTACCAAAAAAGTTTATATGTTCACTGAAAACCTAAAACATTCAACTATTTCAAAAAATTCAAACTATTTCAACAATTATTTCGTCATAAAAAAATTCATCTAATAGAGAAAGTTCTTAGAATTTAGTTCTTAGAATATAATGTACTGAATGTATAATATACAGAATACAAATTGTACAGAATTTAGAATATACAGAATACAAAATATATTGCAGAATTTCAGAAGGATGAGTAAATGAAGTTCAGATTTATGAATAAATTAAAATATGATACTATTGAGACTATAAAAATTAGTCTCAATGACATCATATTTTATATTTTACCTAACTCCATTTATTATAGTTATAATCCTTTTATTACAGTTAGTCTATTATTTTTATTTATAAATAAGGCAGTTGCCTTATTTATAAATATACAAATTATTCTAGCGAAATTAATATGCAAGCGAGTTTACAGTAGAAATTTCTTCAAAAGAATTAAAGACAAAGTTTTTTTAAAAAAATTATTAATATTTCAATATATTTGGATAAAGCATTTTATGGCTCAATACTTTCCTATTTTGATCGAAAACTCTTCTTATGCAGCAGCTGTTATTTTAAAATAACAATAACTCCAAAGCGATACTCGGAAATAGCATTTTAAAGGAAGCATTACAAAAGGCAAATAAAAAACTATTCCTCAGCAGTAAGCTTTCATATTTCTTTAGGGATTTAATGGAATTTTTATTCGGTATGAGATACCATTGAAGCATTTTATGAAAAGAGATCCTGAAATATCTGAATTTTTTACTTCGACATTCACTTTACTACCGAAAAATTTGGGATTCTAAGTAAGCAAAATGTAAAATTCCTATACAAAAGAAGATTGATGATTCGTATCTTATAAATAATACGCAATGTGTAGATATTAAGTCATTATATTTTATAATTTAACCTATTGAACGTCAGTGTCTTATAAAATGCTTCATTATATATATAAATATATATATATACATTCCAATTAAATATCAGCAGTAATTGTTTTATATTGAAGTTTACAAGAATTACTCTTGAATACCACACAAGTCTTACAGAAGTAAGTAATAAACAAATCAAATACAAATAATAAAAACATCAAATAAATGATAAATTTAACAGAACGACAATATAACTGACAAAACAAAAGAAGTAATAAATAATCGGTTTAACAAACATCAAAATAAGATTTAAATAATCCCAACTAGTGCTGCGTTCATGTAGGTCTGCCCCAATGAATATTTTCTCATGTTTTATCGAAGAATTGAAATTGTTAATTTCATTTAAATCATTTGGAGTTAATAGTGAGGTAAACAGTATTCTTGAATTTATACAAACATATTGATTGTAATCAGAAATTTTTATTGCCACTAAACATCTGTCTGTTGCAATCGCAATTACTACTACACTCCTGCAATTTCCAATATATTTCCTAAATACTCAATAGCGATTTACGATCGGCAATTGAACATTTGGGTTAAGCGACAATGCCTGCTTTTCCATTTTGTGATAACTAAAGTTTTTAAGTTATAGTTATTTTTCAATTCTGTTAATTTTCACATAAGGTTCTTGGACAAGAATGAAATCCTTATTAAATTTTTGAACAAGTTGGGTCAAAAAAATTGTAGTTGTTTTAGATTTCTTCAAAATGATATACCATGTTCAAATTAATGGAATTAAAATCTTGAAGTTTCTATTGAGGGAAATTTGTAAATTGTTCTGTTGTACTCAAGATCAAGATCTGAAGACATTAAAATTTCTAAATTGGAGCATTATTCAGTTTTTTAAATGAAATGTTTTTTAAATGGTTTTTAAAAAATTACAAGTCTGTTAACATATTATTGATATTTTATATGCTTCGATTTCTTTTGCGAAACAAGGGCAATATGCATCACCAGGGAATGCCTGAGGTTGAAGTTTGGTATACTGTTAATATTAGCATCGTGACAATTTATGCAGTAAAACTCAGCTGACTTGCAGTTATGTGACAAATGATTTAAAGAGCAAAAACATACTATCTACTTTTATTTGGTCACTAATATTTCGCATGACAGTTACAACATCTGGAATTATGACAGTTATAACATCTCTGATATTGTGTATCTGCCAGTTAATAACTAATTTGAATTATTTACCAAAATTTTGAGAGCCGCTGGAGACGCTTCTACAATACAATGATTACAATCTTTCAAATCTTGCAATCGTGCAAAAAGGGCTTTATGGACTTTTATTTGAGCACTGATATTGTGCAAGCCCGAAATTTGTGAACATATTTGATATTGTATATCTGCAAGTCAATAACTAATTTGACTTATTCATCAGAGTTTTGAGAGGATATTGTGCAAGTTACAATCTTGCAAATTTGTAATTATTCTTTGACTGATATTGTGCAAGACCTGAAATTTGTAACATCTTTGATATTGTGTATCTGCCAGTTAATAACTAATTTGACTTATTCATCAGAGTTTTGAGAGCCGCTGGAGAAGCTTCTACAATACAATGGTTACAATCTTTCAAATTGTGCAAAAATCGGTTATGGATTTTGTTTACTCACTGATATTGTGCAAGACCTGAAATTTGTAACATCTTTGATATTGTGTATCTGCCAGTTAATAACTAATTTGACTTATTTATCAGAGTTTTGAGAGCCACTGGAGAAGCTTCTACAATGCCATGGTTACAATCTTGCAAATTGTGCAGTTTATATTATTATTTAGGCACTGATATTATGTAAGACCGAAATTTGTAGCATACCTGATATTGTGTATCTGCCAGTTAATAACTAATTTGACTTATTCATCAAGTTTTGAGAGTCGCTGGAGAAGCTTCTACAATACAATGGTTACAATCTTCAAATTGTGCGAGCAAAAAGTATGGATTTTTATTTAGGCACTGATATTGTGCAAGCCTGAAATTTGTAACATCTTTAATATTGTGTATCTGCCAGTTAATATCTAATTTGACTTATTTACAGAGTTTTGAGAGCCACTGGAAGTAGCATCTACAATACATTGGTTACAATCTTGCAAATTGTGCAGTATGGATTATTATTTAGGCACTGATATTGTGTAAGCCCGGAAATTTGTAGCATACCTGATATTGTGTATCTGTCAGTTAATGACTAATTTGATTTATTTACCAGAGTTTTGAGATCCACTGAAGTAGCATCTACAATACAATGGTTATAATCTTGTTTTTTTCATTTGTTCTTGAAGGAAATTTTGAAAGATAGTTTGTTTTGATCTGTTGCAAATTCAAAAAGTTTTCCTGAATTTCACGATCCGTGAGTTGTTTAGATATAGTATAAATAAATAATTTGGTAATCTTTTGATGGGGCTCATGATGTCTATTCTTGTTTTTGAGTAAATCGGAATTGCCTATTGAATGCAAAAGTTTTTCAACATCTTTTTCTCAGTTCCTGAGAGACCATTGTTGCATTAAGTTTCTAAAAAACTTAATTTTTTTTTTTCGAATGATTAGAAGATTCTTTCAACAATTTTCTCATCGATGATTCCTTTTCATTGGAGAATAAAACTATAGTAGTTAGAGAAAGATTCAAGAATACTGCATGGGAAATCGAAGGAAAATTTTAAAGTTTCTGCATACGTGTCGGAAGAATTTGAATCAAGAAGAGAATTTTCTAAGACAGCAGGAGTATTTGTTAAAAAATTTTAATGAAAAGTTTAAGTCTGCTAAGACGTTTATCTCCTTAAGATCTAAAGTCAAAATTTAAACTAAAGTGGGAGCATGTTTTCAGATTCAGCAGATTTCTTATTTCTGCGATGATTTACGAAGGTTTTAAATTATTGATCTCTTCATTTTCCATAGTACGAAATGAGCTATGCGTGCTTGATCTTGATAGGTCTTCCTTGCTATTTACTTAGATATTTCATAATTAAACTAAAAAAAGAACAAAATTTAAAATAAAAATATTAAGTAAATAAATAGATAAGAAAACGAGACAGTTCTTGCTGCCTCGCAATAAATAAATAAATAAAAAATAAAATAAAATAAATAAAAATACTATACAACACCTAAATTGAAGTTGTAAACATCAATTGAATATGATTTAAGCCTAGCATCTAAATTCCTCAGCACTGAGTAAAAATCTTAAATTCTTGGCCTCCAATATAATTACACAAATTTAGTTGTATTTTTTGTTTTTTGTATGATTTGAGTTTTGGTTCAAAGCAGCCGCTAGCTTCTATCTTGAGTTGGAGTCCTTTGAAAGATGAGATAATACATTGAAAAAGCAGTTAAAGACTAATAGGTGAAAGAATATATATATAAAGAATTAAAAGAAAGAGACACATAAAGTTTTGAATACTAAAAGAAAGTTTTTATTTATTCATTTTTTATTCTTTTCATTGATATTTAATATATAAACATATAAAAACAAATAAAAATAATTAATAAGCAGAGTTGAAGAAAAAATGAGATAAATACAAGTAAACAGATAGAATTAATCTAAAAATAAAAAGAAGTACATTGTTGAGAAATGATTGCGAAATATGTTTTTGTAATATGTTCGTGCCTTAATGATTTTTTTGAAAATGAAAATTAAAGTGGTTTGTTAAGAAATTTTCAAAATACTTTATAAACTCCTCGAATCTTTCTAAGTCCCGTTTAAAATTCCATTACTTATCAATAATACTCAAAATTGATTACATTATAAAAGTTATGTAATATCTTAGAAAATAAATTATTTGTCCTTCTGTTATGCACAGAATACTCAATTACTATTCTCTATAAATTTCAGATAACAAAGTTGTCTACTTTTTACAGAAATTTCCCATTTATATGTTGATATTTAAGCTTATTAATACGGATTATTTCTAAATTGTGTAGAAGGCACTTAAAATTGGGAGTTTGTTCTTTTTTGACTGAGTAAATTTGTTCCATATTTTAAAAACCTTAAATGCAGTAAATTACATTTCCACTTATAAGTTTTTTCCTTAAGGAAAAAAAAATGCTTACATATATTTTAACCAAATTAAAAGTTTCTTGTGTGGAAATTGAATATGTTTATTTTTTTAGTAGTATTATTAATTTTAACGTGTGTTAATGCCTTGACATGGTAAATTGTTATCACTAATTTAACTTTTAATTCAATTTTTTAGTTTATTCATGTTTTTAATATAAGTATTGCTTTCAAGTAAGTCATTTATTGTTGATGTTTTCCTCGAATAAAACAAATACAATGAGATATATTATATGTTATATTATATATCTGTTTTGGCCTTGTCCTGTCATGGGTTGTCGCTCCATTAAAGAAGAAGAAGAATATATCTGTTTTATCTCCATTATTTTCAATAGAATTAATTTTTTATCGTTTGTAAAGTTTAATTACCTTGGTCTACTAGAACAGGGGTCTCCAAACTTTCCAGCCTTAGGGCCATACTGTTTACCCAGTAAGTACCAAGGGTTAAAACCGTTTTAATTTTTCCGCCATTATCTATAATTTCAAGACTAGTCGCCGAGTACGCGCTCTGAGCGAGCATACGCTTGCAAAATTGTCAGCTGGTTCAATTACTATTGTATTTTTTTGTATCGATACGACCGTGACACTTTTCCGTTCCTGACGGCATCTAGTGGTTAAAAGCGGAAATAGGTACGTATAACTACCGAGGGTAACAGCGGGATGTTCATAATTTTTAATGTTAGTGAGATTCATTTCAATTATTTGTTAGTTGTTATACTTAACTTAAATTTTATACGTATTATGCTTGTCATTAAGCTTTACCTATCAAGTCAATAAAACCGAGTTATTATCATTATGGGTTTTTTTATCCAACTTATTACAGCATCAATAAACTATTAGCTGTCGAGGGCCGGATTGATGACACTGGCGGGGCGGATTTGCCGCGGGCCGTAGTTTGAAGACCCCCTCTACTAGAACATTGAATGAATTTTTTTTTGTTCCTATTTGTTGCATGAGTATGCATCCTTTGTACTTTTCTCTTGAAATATAGTTAGCTGATGTTTGCTTACGAAATGAGCTCATAATGTTATGACCATTATTTGTTACTCTTCTAACGTAATGTACGTTGTGTAATTCAAATGTTGACCTATTGTTCTTGAAAAAAATAGCGTTATTCTTTTTATACTTTGAAAGTTTAACAACCTCAACGGTTAATAATGCTGATATTGCTGTTTATCTGCAGGATCTGTTAAATAGCACTTGAATAAATAAAACTATATTATATTAAAAAAGGGAACATTATGTGTGAAAGGGTAATATGAATGTTTCCAATGAATTTTATGATAATAATATCAATTGTTTTAAAAAGTAGGTAGTAAAATAAATGAAATAGAAATGTAAACTTTATTTGAAGAAAACATATACACGCTGGAAAAAACGGTATCGATTAATAAGAAATATTTAGACAAATTTTTTATGTAAAGACACTTTATCATATATGAAAACAGAACATATATGAATTCTTTACATGATGGAAGAAGATAATCAAATATCCTAGAATAAAATATAAAAAATAAATATTTAAGAATCTAAAATGATATTTACAAGACATTTCATTTATCTTTTTTATGTTGGCATAATATTGCTCTTTATAAACTCCAAATAAAATGCACTTCGGCTTTCTTGATTTTAGAATAATTATTCATCTATTTAGGCGTCACACAGTTAATAATCATGTATTTGAACAATCATGTTTAATCATAGTATTTACAAATATCTTGCCATAAAGTCCTCCTTTATAAGCCAATTTGACATTAAGAAATATTTTTTTTTTATGACGAAATAAAAACTGCTTTCATATTTTGAATTCTATCAACTATTGAAATTTTGGCATCTTCCATAAAAATATCTAAAATAAAGTTTTTAATTTTTTTAATATTATTGAAGAATGAATTATTTAGAACACTGTCTGAATTCAAAATAAAATGTTGTTTGCTGTACAATATTTAAATAAATTTTAAATTGTGATTTTTTTTTAAATACTATAATCTCATTTTTGAATATTAAATTTGGCGGCTCATTAAATATTATAATTTTTTGAATCCCTATGAAAAACATATTTTATTTAAACCCAATTAAGTTGCAATTATCATTCACATATGCAAATACCATTAATTAAATAGACGCATAAATAATTTGTTTAAAAGATAGGACTTTCATGAAAAGTATATATTTTGTTTTACAAAACGAAGTTAAATTTCTAAATGGAAAATAAAACACAGAATTGGTTTAAGATATCCATAAAAGTTAGGAAGAGTACTCTGTTAAAATAAATTTACTTTTTAAAGCTTAAGGATTTTGAGATTTAGATAGCCTATCGGTAGAAAACAGAAATGAGCATTTGATCCAACCTATAAATTTAATCATTCATTTAATAATAAAGACAATACAGTAGGAGGAATCTGTCTGTGAAACCAATGGATTCAACAGACCATCAATCATGAACAGATTACAAGTGGATACAGAACGAAAAATAATTGAATATATCAGGGGTCATATAGAATTACATTTAATTATCTGAAATGGAATTATTTCTCTTAGTTTGCAAGATATGCCATCGTATTTTACAAGAACAAATATACAATTTACATCAAAATCATAAATGCAAACCGATGAATTGTATTTAAATAATTTAATACATTACAAAAATATAAATTATGTTGACTTAAATATTATCAAAAATAAATAACATTTACATTCTTATAGCTTGTATTTTAATCAACCTCTTCAATTCCAATTAAAATATTATTTATTTCTAATGTCCTTGTTGATGAAGACAAGGAGATTTTAATTTACTTGTCAGGTTTTGAACTAAGGTTCATTCATTTTTTTATAATTTACTTATATGAACAACACCGGATGCAACGTAGATCTACCTCCTTGTTGGTGCACCTCGGGGAATGCTTTGTCGGCTAAAAATGTTGGCAATGGGTCGCCTGCCGAATAGTAATTCGTCACTTGTATACCTTTATTATAAGCATGCCTGATCAGCCCAAGTTTAAAGCTCTACGTCTGTTGTAGGTTGTATACCTTTTTTATTATAAACATGCCTGATCAGCCCAGGTTTAAAGCTGTTGTCCTTTTCAGACTCCCTGACGGTCCATGATTCCAATCATATTTTTCGAATGAAAATATTTGAAAATGCAAAATACATGCTCTACAGTCTTGCAGAGGACATGGATTCATCCCACCTTCCTGTAAGTCCTGCACTTGTTTCTTTTACTGTGTAGGGTCGTTACTGGAGTCTGGGGCCCTTATGAGCTAAACATGTCACTATGTGATTTTTCTTCGATTCTCGTTGTTGTTTTCATGTTCATGTTCCTTGTGTTTCAGGTTTTTTATTTTATAGCTTTTTGTAGTCTGTCATTGAAATAATAAAAAAAAAAAATATGAACAACACTACATATATATTTTTAGATTTTCAGATGTGAACTGAGATTCGTTTTTTTTTTTTCCTTCTGAAAATCACTTGACTTGGTTCTTTTTCTTTCTTCATGTATGAATTGAGTTTCTGAGATAACAACATCAATGTTCTTACATGGACATTTTGTAAGAGATATCATTGTAGAAGAAAAGAAACAAAATATTCCTCAAGCCTGAGAAACTGCTAATTTATTAAACACATTTATTTTAAACATTTTTACATACATTTTTAGCAGGTATTGAAACCAATAAAACAAGTAAAATGATGATTTTAATTTTATGAATTGGAAGGCAAAAAAAATAAAATGTAATTCATAAATCATTTACTGCATTTTTTTCCTTTTATCTCAAGTGACGAAAACAAATTCTAAAAATGTAAAAAAATATATTTAAAAGTAATATACTCATAAATTTTAGTAAATTTATAATACAAATTATATATATAATATATTTAGTCCTATCGAATGACATTATGTTTCATTGCCTATCGAATGTATACGATTTACATAAAACCGACTTTGGTTTATAAACCCAAACGGATGGATGTTGAGTTCAATATTTGACATAAAGTGTTTGTTAGAAGTAATTAATTTTTTTCCTTGGTCAATTACTGAGCAATATTTAATGTTTCTTCACATTTGACCACGTATAAACTTGTTGGACATGATCATTGTACCATATATAACATTGTACCATTTTTTTGTATTTGCAGCACTGTGTTGGACATAATAAGCTGATTAGTGTGACGCTAGATGGAGTTACTCATACTATGAAAGACATTTTCTGAAATCACACAAGGATATCAATAATATCGAAACTTATTTACACTACAAGAAAGTTTGATAACGGTTGATCTGATCTAATGGATTTCAGAGCTGTAAGATATTTGTTAAATCTTGTATAAATTTCCATTAGTTCTAGTCGTATTGAAAGATACCATTATATCATGTTTATAGAGATCATATTATAACCTCATTTTATTTCCCATACGATATATAAACATGAAGTGATATTTTAATGATTTTTAAAAAGACAATAGTAATTTACTTCTATTTGGAATCACAATTATTCACCTTTTTTAAATGCATATCTTCTAACATGGAAAAATTAAGAGATAATATTTTAAGCTAATATTGAAACCAATAAAACAAGTAAAATAAAAATATTAGTTTTACTAATTGAAAGGTATAAAAATGTAGATCAAAGTAATCATTTTTTAGATTTTTCCTTTTTTGGATTTATATTAAAAAATAATTTCTAAAGATTTGAAAAAATATATTTAATGTATTATAATTATAAATTTAAGATAAAAACATATTACAATTTATGTACAAAATACCATTTTATTTACCAAAATTCATTTTTTTAATGTTTACATAAAATCGACGTTGGTTTACAAACCTGACGAGCCAATTTTGCCACAAAATCGTGATAATAAAGTAGTTTCTGCGATTGCCTGGAGAACTATAAACAGATTTACTTCCTTTTGAAAGAAAGTCAAAAAAATTTACAGTATCCAAGAAATTCAATAAACGTATGTAAAAATTCAGAGGTAATTAATTCCAAAGGAGACCTTTTCGTACGGATGTGTTTTATTGTTAAGTGATATAAGTCCCCATGCTAATTTACTGTGCTCCGTAGCTCTAATCTCTGCAATTCTTCGTTTACTAAAACGAAATAGCGTAGATTACTCCGAAAATAATTAGCGTACCTTTTTCTGCGGTATAGCAACCATGTTGTTTAACTGTTAAAATGTATGTTTTAATAAGTTGTACCAGTTCTCAAAATTTGCACGATGACCGTTGAATCACCCTGAAATATTAATCTTTCTTAATATATATATTTGTGAGAACAGGACATATGATATCGGTTGATCTGATCTAATATATTTGGGAGCTGTTAGAAGTTTGTTAAATCTGGTATAAATTTCTATTAGTTCTGGTCAAATTGAAGGATATTATTATTATAATACCATTATACCATAGACACCTTATTATAAACTCATTTTATTTCCCACGTGATAATTAAATATAAAGCGATATTTTTATCAGCGTTAAGTTAAAAGATAATAGAAATTCATAGCTATTGATATCACTAATATAAATCCTTTTAAATAAAAATTAATAAATAACAGAAATTATTTTAAACAGGTATTGAAACCAAGAAAACAAGTAAAATAAAGATATTATTTTTATTAATTGGAAGGAATAAAAAAAAGTGTGTGATGTAATTTCACAATCATTCATAAATTTTTAATTTAAGATTTTTATCTAGTAACGAAACAAATAATTTCTAAGGATGTTATAAATATATTTAACAATAAAATAATACTAAATATTAGTAAAAATATATTGTCATTTAAGTAAAAAATAAATGCAATCCTATTGAATCATATCATGTTTATTCATTATTAAATATATAATATAATATATACAACCGACGTTGGTTTAGAAACCTGGCGAGCAAATTTTTCCACAAATTGGCAAAGATAAAGCAGTTTCTACGATTGCTTGAGAACTATAAACAATTTACCTTTTATGAAAGAAAGTTTAAAAAAAAATATACAGTATTCCAAGAAATCTAATAAACGTATGTAAAAATTCAGAGGTAATTAATTCCAAAGGAGCTGGCTACCAGACCTTTTCGTACGGATGTGTTTTATTGTTAAGTGATATAAGTTACCTTGCTAATTTACTATACTCCGTAGCTCTAATCTCTGCAATTCTTCCTTTACTAAAACGAAATAGGGTAGATTACTCCGAAAATAATTAGCGTACCTTTTCCTGCGGTTTAGTACTCATGCTGTTTAACTGTTAAAATGTATGTTTTAGTAAGTTGTGCCACCTCTCAAAATTTGTACGATGACCGTTGAATCACCCTGGAAATATTAATCTTTCTTAATATATATATTTGTGTGAACAACGAATATGATATTGGTTGATGTGATCTAATATACACTCATGTCCATACATTAAGGATAATTCAGAATCCCACAGAAATTGAACTCTAAAATAAAAATTTCACCTGTAGAATTATCACACACATCTTGAAGAAGAATATGTAAACTACAGGAAATCACCAGATGGCGCGGATAATACGTCACAATGACGAGAGTGTAAGAGAGGGGTATATAAGGAATGGTGGCAAAGAAGTAAAATTGTTCACAAGCGCTTTAAATGCCTTTCAGTGCAATAACCGCATAGTTATGGCACAAAGGAAGCATTTGGATGATTTTTTACGTGGTAGAATTATCGGACGACTGGAATGTGGACGTACCCAGCTGGAAGTATCCGAGAACTTGGAATCGCCCAGAGTGTCATCTCCAGGCTTTGGTAACGATTCCAAGATGATGGTAATGTGAGTAGATGTTACAGCACAGGTCGCCCCGAGTTAAAACGCCGAATGAGGACCGGTATTTAGCAGTTACTGCCAAAAGAAACAGACGGAGCACAGCATCAGACCTGTCTCGTCAGCTCTCTTCAGCTACCGGTACGACAGTTTCAAAAGGCAGACCGTGTACAGACGCTTAGGGCACATTGGTCTATAGGCTCGTAGGCCTGTCAGATGTGTTCCACTTACCGCAACTCACTGTCGCCTGCGATTAACCTAGAGTAGAGAGCATGCATTGGGGACACCGCAACAGTGGTCTGGTGTGATGTTTTCCGACGAGTCGAGGTTTAGTTTGCAGTCTGATTCTCGCCGGACTTTCATATGGAAAGCGCCAGGTACCCGTTACGCCCAAGAGAACACCATTGAACGACACCGTTACGGTGGTGCAGGATGGCTCGTTTGGGGAGGAATTATTCTTGGTTCCAGAACTGACCTGCATGTTCAGAGTGTAACGATGACTGGCCACATCTATCGGGATGTCATTCTGGGAACAACATGTACGTTTGTTTCGGAGCGCCATGGGTGCTGAATTTCTGTTTATGGATGACAACGCCCGTCCTCACCGTGCAAACATTGTAGACGAATGCCTTCAATTGGAGGATATCACCCGTATGGATTGGCCAGCATACTCACCGGACTTGAATCCAATAGAGCATGTGTGGAATATGCTTGGCCGACGAGCCCGTCAACCCACTCCAGCCTGTCAACCGGAACTTTGGAGGGCATTGCTTGATGAGTGGTGTAATATTCCTCAAGATCAGATTGATAATTTGATACTCAGCATGCCTAGGCGTTGTAAGGCCTGTATTGCATCGTCCGGGGGACATACTCCATATTAACCCATCATACTAACCATGTTATACTGTTTTTGTAAATAGGTTCTTTTTTTGAAATTTGCTCCAGGGAGTAAAAATCGCAATTTTTATTAATTATGTCAAACATATAGCATCTTTTTGCTCTTCACAAATAAGTCAAATTTGTTTTGCTTCTGTCTCTTTCTTTACCTGAACTTCATTATCCTTAATTTATGGACATGTCTGTATTTGAGAGCTGTTAGAAGTTTGTTAAATCTTGTTTAAATTTCTATTAGTTCTAGTGGAATTGAAGGATACCTTTATTATCATACCATTATACCATATAGACCTTATTATGAACTCATTTTATTTCCCTCACGATGATTAAATATAAAGTGATATTTTGATAATTGTTAAGTTAAAAGATAATAGAAATTCACTAATATTAAGTTCACTAATACTCATTCTTTTAAATAATAATAAATAAAGAAGAGATAATATTTTAAGCAGGCATTTAAACAAAAAAAAACAAGTAAAAAATTTATTAATTAGAAGATAATAAAAAAGCATGTAATGCAATTTCACAATCATACATTAAATTTTAATTTTGGAATTTTATCATGTAACGGACAAAATAATTTATAAAGTTCTTAAAATATATAATAACAAATTTTAGTCATGTTCCATTGCCATATCAAATGTACATTTACATAAAACCGACATTGGTTTATAAAATGGCGAGCAAATTTTTAAAAAAAATAGCAAAGCTAAAGCAGTTTCTGCGTTTGCTTCGAGAACTATAAACAGATTTACTTCCTTTTTGAAAGAAAGTTAAAAAAAAAAAATGTACCGTATCCAGGAAATCTAATAAACGTACGTAAAAAATCCAGAAGTAATTAATTCCAAAGAAGATGGCTACCAGACCTTTTCGTACGGATGTGTTTTGTTGTTAAGTGATATAAGTCACCGCGTTAATTTAAGGTGCTCCGTAGCGCTAATCTCCGCGATTCTTCGTTTACTAAAACGAAATAACGCAGATTACACCGAAAATAATTAGCGTACCTTTTCGTATGGCATAGCAGCCATGTTGTTTAACTGTTAAACAAAAAGTTAAAATTCGCCATTTTTGCCACTTGGCACGGAAAAAGTGCATTTCGCATGTTCTGAATTTTATTGTTTTTATTTTGTATGCATTTTTTTTGTACAAAAATTAACTTTTACGTACTTGTAAACCACATCGATCTTAGAAGGATATTTTCTCAATTTCTGTGCTTTAAAATTTTCTGTGAAAATGGAATGATACTATCCTTTTTGAGAAAAAGTGTTCTTGAATATTTAAAATCTAGACATTAGTTTTAGAATAGACGTTCATGCTATTCAGTGCACTTGGTTTTAAGAATCCATATTTTGAAACCTTGTTTAATTTGTAGTTTGTAAAATGGATTTTATTTTTATTTGTTGTGAATGTACCTAATAGATTTTCGAGGGTAAATTACTGTTATTAGCTCATCAGCTTCTTCTTTTGCATATTTAAATTATTAATATATTTATGAAACTATTTTTACCTTTATAAGAAATGACAATACTTAGGAAAATTTTTGAATTTTATTTCCTAAATAATAATTTCTAGTTCCTTAAATTCTTTTTTTCTTTGATACAAGAAGAAAATTTTATTTTTAAGTTGAAATTTAAATTATTTTTTGCTTTAAATAACCGTTATAACCTATTATCTCTACGATTATGGCTAAATATTCGAATTTGTATATGTCGTTTCTTATTCAACTTGGACAGCAACATCTACATTAAGTGCATGATTCCGTGTGTTCTCATGGAAGGATGGAAGAGGGCGGGAGGCTTCTGTTGTGATGGAACGCCCGTAGGTAGAAGTTTATAATGGAACACCCGTAGGTATATGTGTTACTTGGCTCTGTGCCACTGAAGAAGAAAGGCATAGCTTTCCGGAGGATTTTAAGTAGAACTACCACGCATTTGCGAATCGTATGGAAGAAAACCCAGAATTGAACGGATATATATATGTAAGGGAGGTAGATCTTCTGCGCCCCCATATATATATATATATGGGGGCGCAGAAGATCTACCTCCCCGTGGTGCACCTGGTAACACTTTTTAGTGGCTAAAAGATCTGCAATTTGACATTATTGTTAGATTAATGAACTCTGTTTCAGCATGTTTTGTTGTATTATTTTGTTGTATTATTTTGTTGTTGTTGTATGTTGTATGTTTTTTTTTTCCGTTGTTCTTTTTTGCTGTAACTGTTCATACTCTGACATTGGAAATAAAAAAAAAAAAAAAAAAAAAAAAATATATATATATATATACATATTTCAGGGCACTCGTTTTTAATGATCCATATTTGGAAATATTATTAATTTTGTAGTTCGTAAAATGGGATTCTAAACTTTATTTTTATTTATTTTCAATGCACCTAATATATTTTTGAAAGTAATTTGTGTAGTTGCTCATCAACATCTTTTGCATATTTAAATAATTTTTGTATTAATATATTTATGATACTATTTTTACCTTTATTTGAAATGGCATTACTTAGAAATAATATTTGGAATTTTATTATTTGATATATTATTATTTATTATTATTATTATTTGTTTTTTTCTAAGTAGTAATTTCTAGTTCCTGAAATTCTTTTTTTTTTTTTCTTTGATATGTTGAGAAAATTTTGGTTTTAAATGAAAAATTAAAGTATTTTTGGTTTTATATGACCGTTATATCATATTATCTCTACAAATAATAATGTAAAAATGTGTGTAAATATTCCAATTTTTATCTCATACATATTATTACTATTCAAGGTCATTTAATGTGAGGTACTGTAATATAGCTGATATTTTTTCTTTTTCATTTTTTAATATATTTTTTTTTATGATTCACTGTATTTATATTACTATAAAATGTATAGAAATAAAATATAAATTTAAATCACTTTTCATTCTCATTGATTCATCTTTCAAAAGATTAAATAGCGAATTGAATGATCAAGCCTGCAAAATTCCAATTAATACGCACAATAGACTTAGATTAAAAAAAATATTATTGTTTGTTGTTTCTTATCCCACTTGAAGCAACATCTAAACCCGTGTAGTCTCACGGAAAGAGGGAAAGTGGGGGGGGGGTTAAACTGTTGTGATGGAGCACCGTAGGTAGAAATCTGACTTGGGTCCGTGACCACTGAAGAAGAAGGGAAGTAGTGCCTTCCAGGAAGGACTTTTAGGGAAACTACCCCGCATTTGGGTATCATATTGGAAAAAACGCAGAAAAAACTCACACACTTAGATGCTGATCATCCCAAACACCATCGAATTCCCTCTTTTTTTTTTTTAAACAGTGTCTACAACAAACCTCCGGCGGATTGAACCTGAGCCCCAATGCTCATCAACGGCTCACGTTGTCACTGAGCCACGAGTCGGATAATTATTAAATATAATATTTATAACGGCACAATATCAATTTTGAGAAATCCGTAGTCTGGAACGTTCTATATTGGGATCGAAAAGATGAGAATAAAGATTCAAGAAAGTTAGATATTTGCGTAGGTTTTTGCTCTAAGTCTGGTTAGTTGATAAAAGTATATGGTAGTAGGAAATGTGAGACCCTCCTGGATAATGCTGAATCTACTACAAATAAGCCATATTTTTGGGGGAATATCCCCCAGTCAAACTGTTTTGTTGTCGAAAACGAACATTATATAATCATAAAATCTGAATTAGAATCAATGTGGTTTTCTTTAAAGAACAATGAATTCCTTCAGGACTAGGCAACAATGCTAAGATCACAGATCTTAAAAACACAAAACGATGCAAATAACGACAAAAAAATGATGCAAAAAAAAAACTGAATAATTTATATAAACAAATCAGAGAGAGATATAAGCTATTGAAATTAATAATTACTAAAACAAAACAAAAATTATATTTATTGTTAATCTATAATATACCATAATCATAATCTATTGATTATAATAAACTGCCATCATTACCGAACCATTACAATCACCAATGGCAACCCGGGAATCGAACTCGAAACCTGCGGCACCGAACGCAAGAGATTATAATAAACCATTTTGCGAAATTTCTATCAGCAATGTATTGCAATGCGAATAATAATATTGTACTTTATTTATTATTTTATAAAACACTTTTAATAGTCAATCATATGTTTTGAAAATAAAAATGAAAAAATCTCTATAATATTATTATGCTTAACAAATATCATGAACAGTTGCTAAATACAACTTCTAATATGCAAAAATTGTGCCATAATGTATTACATAATTCCACTATCAAAATGTTTCCTATAATAAGTATGACAATTTAATACACTCTAACTGAGCGATATATTTTTAAGCTACTTAAAAGGATAGAAGAACAATTTATCGCCGTTACGATATGGCCTAAAGTTAGTGGTAATGGCAGAAAATTGCAACATGGCGTGATACTTATCAAATGATGTTCTGGGTGGTAAAAATGTTTTGTATCGCTGTGTAATGACCCATTGAAAGTTAAAGTCCCGATAACTTGCTCGGAATTGACGAAACCATTATGCTCATGCAGGCGAAAAGATCGGGGAGTAGAAAAATGAAAAAGTTCCAGCTAGCTGAATCATAATGTTGTACGCCGTAACATTATGCCCTGCTACTTTATTTTTTATTTGTCTTTCTATTTTTATAAAATGGATAAAGTCTATATATATATTTTTTTTTAAATAACGTTTATAGTATAAAAGTATACCTTATAAAAACATTAATAAAAAGTGTTTTATTATTTATTGCAATGATTGCAGTTTTTATTAATCTTTAAATGCATAGCTTTTTTTTTAGTTTAATATTTGATATAAAGGGTTTGTTTGAAGTAATTCAAATTTTTTTTCACTTTAAACATTGCACAATATTTTACATTTCTTCACGTTTTACTAAAAAGCATGTTAAACTTCTAGTTTTATTTTTTTATAATTGCAGCATTTTTGCAGGACTTAATAATTTGAACAGTGTGTCATTACTGATATTCTGAAAATATTTTCTGGGCACCCAAAAAACTGTACGCACGGAAGTGATAAGATCCAACCTTATTTACTCTATAAATACCGTACATTGCTTCAATAAGTAATTTTTAGAAATTCATTGATGTTGTCCAAAATGTCCATTGTAAGAAAAATATTACAGGACCAAAGGATGCGACAAGATAAAAATATAATCAACCATTGTTTGAAAAAAATTACTAAATAAATAACTAGTAAGTGAAATGTATTAAGTGCGTAATAATGGTTCCATTAAATTTCGTGGTAAAATTTCACCAATGATCGAAACATGATAAATATATCTTTTTTCAACATGTAAGAGTGCTGTACTGATCAGCAATTAAAATTATGTAGTTCCATTGTCATTTGGAATGTAATTAATTTTAAAATTATATTTTTGCTTCATAATTTACTTTTTCTACATTTATTATACGTTAAAACCATTCCTAAACTATTCATCAATCCTATTCGTTTTAATAAATATCATGAAAAACCAGGGATTGTATGCTATCTTGGATATAGAGTTTAACTTCAAAAAAATCGTTTTGGTTTCTTATCCCACTTGGTCAACAGCAATATCTAGACCAAGTCCAAAAAGAGTGTGCAAGGAGGGGAAAGGGAGGGGCAAAATCTCTTGTGGATCACCCTAAGTAGAAATTTGAATTGGCTCCGTGACGCTGAAGACGGAAGGCAGTACCTTTAGTGAAGATTTTAGGAGAAACTATCCTACATTTGCGTGTGGTAAGGAAGAAAAACACAGAAAGCTCACCAGGAAGTCCGACAGAGGATGCTGAAAATCACAAATGTCATCGAGTATCCTAGTTTTCTTAAGCAAATCTATTTTACAACCAAGAAATTTCTACAACAAATCCAACAGCGGATTGAATCTCCGTCCTAATAATCATCATCAGCAGCAGCATCTTAATACTTACTACCGAAGAAATTTATACAGTTTTCTCTTAAATAAATATTGCTCACATTTTTTTTTTTGCAGTAATTATAGAGCGGAATCTGCAGGTTTAAAGTGGATTCTGAGCCATTGCCATGGTTTAACCAGGACTCGAACCCGAAATCTGTGGCACCAAGCCCCAGAGCGCCAGCCACTCGACCATCAGGGCCATTTGAATTTGATAGATTTTACAGAATTCGATGGAAAATAATGTTTCTTACTAATAATCATTATGGGTATAATTTTTTAGTTTGGTTTGTCGATATACGGTTATTTTGGCAGATTTTGGACTAATTAGACCGCGACGTACAATTAAAAGTGGATTCCGAATCACCACAAACATCCATGCCACATCCAGGAAACGAACCTGAAAACCTGTGGTACCAATGGACAGAGCGCAAGCCAATTGGCCATGATGTTTGAGGAGCTTGGTTTTAAATGTCTTTGAGGACTTTGGATGCTTCTTTTTTATGCTAATGTTTTGAGCTATTGGTTGATTTTAAATTTCTTTCTTAGAGCTATTATTTTTATTGGTTTATTTGAATATCTTTCAAGATCTATTCTTATTGTTTTTTTTTTTTTTCTAATTTCTTTTCACATTCTAATATTTATATAATTCAATAATGTAAAATTGGACTAAAAGATCGTCTGGTGAAAGCAAAGGTAATTTTATTTCAAAGTGAAAATGAGATTATTTAAAAAAAAATTTGGATTGTTATCCGTTTTGCTCTTACATTAAATTATCAATTTTATCGTTTATCCGCCAAGCCAATTATATTTTTAATTTTTCTTTGTTGTTGTTTTAAGCTATTCTCCTTAGAATATTGAGTCTGAGAGAAATTTCGACAATATGAAAGACACAATTTTAGCAAAACAAGATTGAAATTTTTAAAAGGACTGTGAATATTATTTACACACTTTATTGTGATTTTTAAGAATAATTTTTTGTTCGAGAATTGTCATAAATCTTTTTCATATTCATTACAAAAACACTTTTAACATACTTTTCTTTTATGAGTGTTTTCTTCATAATACACTGGATTGAAAGTCTATAAAGTGCTCATCTTGAATCCATTGAAGATTGAATGCAATATCGTTTCTGGAATCAAAGGAACTTAAATTCTTTAAACGATTAGTTTAATGGCATTGTTTGTTTGATATATTGTTGGATAGTTTAATGGTATTGTTATTTAAGTAGATTTAACGATGAAAAATCTATTTAAATTCATGTGTTTTTCATTGCTTTCTCGTGTATTCATTTGATTGCTGTTTTATTTTGCATGTTCAATCTTGAAATCAATCTTGTATATACATATAAAACCCCAAAGATTTAGAGTGTAAATGTAATGGGAAGTATCATATTGATAATTATTGCAAAGGCAATAATTTTCAATATGTGAACTTCCCATTTGGGAAATTCACATATTCATTCCCCAAAAGTGTATAGGAAAATATCTTACAAATATTTATTAAATATAAAAAGAAAATTGAAATAAAAAAAGTTTTTTAAGGAAAACTATATGAGATTCATTTTTGGTGATAATTTTGATTCAATTTCTGATTTTGAAATCATTTTTTTCTAATTTTCTTTTTGGTGTTAAAGAAATGTAGCGAATAATTTTTAACGGAAAGAATATCTTCTGTATTTTTGGCTGCTTCAATAATTTTTCCGTTTACAATGCAATACTTAACACTGCAGGCATTATTTATTTTTCGAATTACATTTTGCTTTTCTAATTTTTAAAAAAAAATAATTTTTTTTTAATATTATTATGATTAAATTTAATAATTAATACAAGCAATATTTTATTTATATTTATCTTTTAATAACCAGCTATTTTATCATAGTGTTATTTGAAATACAAAAATAATTCACTTTGAATTGACAAAAAAAGATTTTTACACTTTATTTTTTATCACATTTATTTATGAAACAACTTACTTCTTCAACATTTATCACACGTTAAAACTAATCCTGAACCAATTTTTCCATCATATTCGTTTTCATTAATATCGACAAATAGTTAGAGATTATAACGCTGTCGCTGCAATTAGCTATAGCTTCAAACGAATCGTAATATTTAGTACCGGAAGAATATATGCGATTTTTTTTTTACCTAAATGTTGAACAACATTTTTTGGGAAGTAGTTTTAGATAATAAAATAATAATTTTAAAAATAGTTTTCAGCAAAAAAAAAAAATTTAAACGAACTAAAAATCCAGTTTTTGAAAACTTAAATTAATTTAAACGTAACTGATTTGTAAGCTTCACGTTGAAATAATTTTCTTTCCACTTTCCTCTTTCGAAACAACACCAAAGCAGGAATATCTTCTACATTTTGTCTTCCAGAAAATAAACTGCATGTATAGGAAACAAAAGATTTTATTCTTGCAGAAAGATATCATTGCTTTGAAATATTTCCGCCTTTAGCTCGAAACCTGCGGAAAAAAATATTCTTGCATTTTTGCATACCCTTACGTAAATGCGACATTCTAAAATAAATTTTCAGAGATGATAAAAGCTGAAAATGCGTTTCTTTTAAAAACCGGTAGAGGGAGAAAAGAAAGCGGAGCATTTGTGTTGTTTCGGCGGATGAAAGAATGTGATGGATGTCGCGCAGAATCCCCGAATGTTTACGTCGCTCTTGTCCGAGGCTTACTCGTCCTCTGTGCTAAAAGTAAAGTTATATATTCAGTGCGGCAAATGCACGCTCTTTTAAGAGGAACAATGCATGCAGAACATAGAAAAACTTTTTACAGAAAGCTTTTTTATATATTCATTCAAGAGGTACTCTTTAGCATAATCTTGTTTTAAAAAGGTGTTTTCTTAGCAATATATTGGATTTAAAAGCGTATAAAATGTCCATCAGGGATTTCAGTTGGGGAATTGAATGTATATTGCTTCCGAAACTTAAATACTCAAAGCAGCTCGGGTTCATTTGAATCTAAATTTGAAGTTATTGAATTCGGGATATTTTCGCATTACGAAATACGATTGTAAAAATATATTTAAATTCATTCTTATTTAGATGAGTAAAAATTTATTCTTAAAGTTTTCAGAATTTTATTTTCAGAATAAATTTTTTTTTATTTATTTTATTTTCAGAATTTTATGGAACATTGTTTTGGAGAATCTAGTTTAAAAGTTCAAAATACATATAAATATTATTTTTCCAATTTATATATTTTGTTTCGAAGAAAAAGATAAATGATATTTTTCTTATAACTGATAAAAATCACGTTTACTTTGTTATGAAAACAGTATAGTTCTAGAAGAATTTCATTATAATGTATTGCAGGGTTGGCCAACACAATGTTCTTGCTGACCAATTTGGAAATGCATCATAACCGCGGACACATATAAAATTATATATCACCATAATTGGTTTAAACCCACTATAAATATTTGATTGAGTGAAAATTGAAACATATAGAGTTATTATTATTACTGTGCATTACTTGTGTTTATTTTCATTATTTTTACATGTAAACGTGGATAAATATTAAGCGCACGTTGTAAAGAAATATACAACGCTAAAAATTAAATATAAAAATATATAAATCAATATGAAATCATTAAAAATATTTATTTTATTAGGGAAATATTTGTTTATCCCTTCATCATGAGTTCACAGAATATAATTTAATTATTCCCGAACTAATAACTGTAAATATTTTATTTAATCGCAAATGCAATTGCGCTTCAAACTTTACTTTAAAATACGCTTTCTTTTGACATTATGTATCTTTCGAAACAACACCAAAAACCGGAATATCTGGTTCATTTTGAAAAGAAACCCAGTCCCAGTATAAACTGCATGCTAGGGAAACAAATATTTTATTCTTGTAGAAAGAGTTATCATTGCTTTGAAATATTCACGCTTTTAGTTCGAAACCACCAGAAAAATATTCTTGCATTTTTGCATATACCTACGTAATCGCGACATCCTAAAAATAAATAGTTCAGAGATGATAAAAGCTGAAAAATGCTTCTTTTAAAACCCAGAGGGAGAAAAGAAAGCGGAGCATTTGGGTTGTTTCGGCGGATGAAAGAATATGATGGATGTCGCACAGAATCCCCCAAGGAATGCTTACGTCGCTTTTGTCCGAGGCTTACTTGTCCTTTGTGTTAAAAGAAAATATTATTCAGTGCGAGAAATGCACCTTTTTACGAGGAACAATGCCTGCAGAACTTAGAGAAGAAATTCAAGGTATTTCCAGGAAGCTTTTTATATTCTTTCAAGAGGTACTCTTTTTAGCATAATCTCTGTTTTAAAAGGTGTTTTCTTAGCAATATATTGGATTTAAAGGTGTATAAATGTCCATCAGGCATTTCAATTGGGAATTGAATGTATATTGCTTCCGCCGCTTAAATTCTCAAAAGCAACTCTGGTTCATTTGAATCTGAATGGGAAGTTATTGCTGGTATTCTGGATATCCTCACATTACGAAATACGATTGTAAAATATATTTAAATTCATTCTTATTTTTTTGTTTAGTAAAATTTATAGTTAAAGTTTTCAGAATTTCCTTTTACTTTCTAAACTGCGGACGATATTATATTGGCGTATCTAGATTTAAAGTTCATGATTTCTATAAATATTGTTTTCTGAAATTTATTTGTTTTGTTAGGAAAGGAAAAGTAAATAAAAATGTCCCCATATAATGGATAAAATCAAATATTTACTGTTTAGTTTAATTTTGGTGTTATTATTATCTGTATCGTTTGCAGTTTTTTCATCTTCTTTATTGGTTCAACGCGGCCTGATGCCAATTTGATAGCTCTTTTTGCCGTTCAGCCACAGGTTTTCAGGTTGGAACCTGGTGGCATGAATGTTTGTTAAGAGTTTGGAATCCAACAAAAACCAAAAAGAAATCTTCCTGGTGAAACAGTCCCCACAGTGGCCACGACCCTGCTTACTGGTAGTTTTCATGACAAGAAATGTTTTCTTTGGCGGGTAGCTTTGTCAGTTCTGCGGTCCACGCTCTATAGTCGTCTTAGACCGGGACCTTACGGTTTAAAATGAATTCTAAAAACCAGTACATATCCATGCACCGTGGGACATGAACCCGAAACCTGTTTCACTGACGGCCAGAGATAATATTAAAAAACATAATTTAAATTCAGTAACATTTGCAGACTGCAAAATACAACGTAAGCTTCTGATTAACAGTAGAGATAATGTTTTGCTATGTATTTTAATGCTTTCAAAAAGCAAACTGTTCTCAAACATCCCTGTAACAATGCTGATTTTAGTATGAGACTCAAATGATACTTCTTCATTCAGACTGGATTTGTGAATGCCCTTATGTATGTATCCTATGAGGAGGTTGGATGGAGGATCCTTGATGAGACCACAGTGGTTTCGCATTTCTTTAGCAAGGTAGTAAAACGTTTCATGTATTTTAGCACGAGCAGGTATAAACTTTGATTGTTGATAGACCTAATCCTCAAAGTGTCATGCAGCGCTAGGGTATGACTATACCACAAAGGACTCCACATGGATGGATGCAGAAGGGTAGCTGCTGCTGTGAGAGAGAGTACTGTAGTTGAAATATGACATGGCTCCGTACAGTTGAAATGCGGAGGGCATTTAATTCTTGACGGCGTTTAATAGGACCTAATTTTTGCATATCATATGGCAGAAAAGCCGAAAAATCCCAACAGGTAATCCAACTAAAGAGGCAAGATGCTGAAAACCGCAAATGCCATCCTGTCTTCGCTTTTTTTGACATTTACTATTGACAAAGTCGTCATTGGATTGTAGCTAGTCTTAATG